>CATIWJ010147912.1:0-24153 GCA_949640765.1 Croton laevigatus | reverse complement strand
TCCTTGAGCTAAACCACTTCCTTGCCCTTTTCCTTGTTTTTGGCTTCAAGATCACCTATAAAATTACTTACACTTTAGCTTTTATTTCAGGTAAACTCTAAATATTACTCTCAACCTTAGGGTTTCTAACTTATATCAAACCCATACACTATCTAACTTGATCTAGTCATATCTAGCAAGAAACTATCACTATCTTACTTAGATCCTCCATCTATCACTCTATATCTTAACATATTTACTCAATGAAAGAAACCCAAACTACATTTTTAACTCTTACCTCTTTTTCTTGAGATTTATTGTGTTGGATTTGAGAAACCTTCTCTTAAATCTTGAAGATGGGTCGGCCAAGCTTAGGGTTAGAGAAGAAGATGATGAAGTTAATGAAATGTGGAAGAAATGAGCATTAGAGAGAAAGAAGAGGGAGTGGGCGGCTGAAGAAGAGGAAAAATGAAGTTAGTAGAATGTTCTAGGGTTGTGGGAGAAGAGACATTTTGAGCTTATATAGGTGTCTTCTTTTGGGCTCATTTGTTAAGTTTAAGATATGAAATTTTGGCCCAAATACACACAATACTATCATTTACACTACTAGTGGCCCAACTCAATTTCTTACTTATCTTTCCCTCAAATTCCAAGGCCCATTACTACAAATTGGCCCATCTCTAATTAAGCCCAACTCTACATATATGTATATATATACTAGCCAATTTTTAATTAAGCCCAATACATTAATTCTAGTTGACAACATAAAAATTTACCTCAAATCTAGTCGACGCTAGCACCAATTTTCGAGGTTGACTCTGACGCTCCTACGCCTTGGAACCTAGAACTCCTATAAACATAATATTGGCTAACGATAAACTCGTAATTACTGACTAATGGGAGAACGGGATGTTACACTTCCTATATACACCTTCAAGTACGGCCCTTTCTCGGGCCCTGGGTAATTGCGGGCTACTTGTCAACTTAAAAGGGTGTTACTTTGATTAAAAAAATTTTGAGTTATTTTAATATTAAATTCTAAGTAAAACAGCCTACATACATTTTCAGATGCGACCTTTCTCCTAGCCTTCCTTAATCATAGGAGCTGAATTTATTTATTTATTATTAAACGGATTAGAGTGAAAAGACATACAATTTATCAAAAAACAAAAAAAAACCTCTAACCATTATGAATTTTTTTAAAAAATTATAATAATTAATAATTAAATTTAGCACATCAATTTTTTCATTTTCCAGCCAAACCGTGCATCATTTGTAAAAAACGAAACCATATTCTAATTTTTCACAATGAGCTCTTCAATTTGTTTTATTTTTTTTTCTCCAATCCATGCATAAATGAAATTTTATTTTGGAGTACCACATGCGCTACGTTTTTTAAAGTTAGAAATCATAATTTGATGCTTATAATTAGTTAAAGGGTGCAAAACTGGCAGGGGTACCACCGATGTTATGTTTTTGAAAGTTCTAGAACAACATCGTTAAATTTTAAATTTTAAATACTACTAGAGGTACCATAGATGAAAATTAGCCCTTGAAAAATATCATTTGAGTTTTGAAACAAAAAATTTATAATTTTTAGTGCTATAACAGTTATTATTATTATTATTATTATTATTATTATTATTATTATTATTATTATTAAACCAGGCATTAAGCAATTGGAAAACTAAAGGCTTGAGCGCAGTTGTGGTTGCTTGCTAGGTAACCTAGAGATCACTGCAAACCATAAACATGCAGCGGAACAAAATCTTTTCATCTCCGGATTATCTAATAATTGCGAAATTTCACCTCTGATATTGATTTAGATTTGATATAATATAAAAGTTAGATCACCTAGCTACCTAGTCGACTTAGTTTAACTATTTTAAGCCAGTGGATTTGGACTTAAATAGTTAATGAAGGTAGTTATGTAGATCATTTTGGAGGCTTGTGCAGCCAGGCTCTGGTCTAGCTACAAGCTGGACGCCCTCGGGCTGGATCGTGAGAAGAATGGTATCAAAGGTAGTCACTAGCTGGAAGTGCGGTACGTCGCCTGGTGAGATTTGTGTGCGTAACAACGAGAACATTATGCGCAAAAGAGGGTAGTTTGTGACATCCTATATCAGATATTGATTGAGATTTGATATGATATATAAGTTAGACTACCTAACTACTAAATCAACTTGGGTTAACCATTTTAGATGGATTTGAGTCTAAGTAGTTGACAACGGTATTTAGGTAGACAATTTTAGAGACTTGTGCAGTCAGACTCTAGTCTAGCTATATACCGGTCGCGGCCCCCATGCTGGGTCTTGACAATAGAATCCATGTGATCCATTTAATTCCATAAAAGGGATTTGAAACTAACTTTTGATGATTTCGAATTCAATTTGGATAGAGTGTTGCTCTTTCAAACAAACACTCTTGAACGGTACCCACTCGAACTTTTCCGTCTAGTGTGCTAGCTCTTTTAACGGCAAGAGCTAAGGAAAAATTGTTTTTATCCAAAATGGAATTCGTCTCCCTCTCTCCTCTCTCAAATTTTTTCCATTTTTAAGTGCATGGATAGTTTACTCGACAAACAAAAGGACACACAAAAGGAAAACAGATAATAAATATTTTAATTTCATTTCCTATTCTAGAATCAAATCGTAATTTATATGGATAACTTCTTTATCTGTATTTAAGAGAGAACCGGAATAGTTAATTTTTTGTATCAGATACAAAATCACCATTTATTATATTATTAATTATTATTATTATTATTCTTTAATAATATATTATTATTATTATTATTAGTCCAATAACATATTCTTGTGTGCGATCCCATAGACCTCATTAATTGGCAGCAGGTCTAATCTTATTAAAGTCCATAAATCATAATTAGTCTCTAGCAAGACATTACGACTAATAATAGTACATTGTATTAATCCATTTGTCACATGATATTTGATTTGAAAGTAAGTCATGGTCTGTGTCATACTTATATTGTCCAAACTTCTGATTACTTGATCTCCAAATTGATTGATAAAATAAATGATATTGATCACACTATCAATTCATTTTGCATGGCCATGTATTTTCCAGTCTCACTTATCGAGGTGACCATAAGATATATCTCTCAAAGTGATAGACAAATTCTCTCTTAATTATTCATAATCATCTACATAATTTCTATCATGCTCAATTACAACTTTTATGATTATCTAGTTACGTATAACATTTGATTATGTAAAAAATAATAGTCCTTATATTGGAAACTATGACTATCTCAAGTCTAAGGATTAATTCAAAACTTATGAGATTCACTTATGACACTAATCCATATAGTGATCCCTTAATGTGAATATATCTAATACTTTGTTCTCTAACAAGTATCTATGGTATTGATTTGAATCACCATACTTATAATCATCTTATGATTATAAAATCAATAGTCATACTAGTTATTTTTATTATTATCTCTATAATAATAAGAAATCATGGATATATCATTATTATAGAACATGCAAACAAATAATAATGATGATAAAACTTCTTTATTAAAAACAAAATGAGTAACATAAAGGTACAAGTAAATGGGCCATGGCATAAACACTATCAATCTCCATCTTACACTAGACCTAGTCATATAAGTATACAATACCAGTAGACCTAGTGTTGATGATGCTTGGCCCGTAGAGGATTTGTCAGTAAATCTTTAACGTTGTCAATTTGTGTACACTTTGCATATCTTAATATCTCCTCTATTAATGATGTCTCGAATGAGGTGAAATCGCATAAATATATGTTAAGATCTTTGATGAAATCTAGGTTCTTTAACCTGTGCTATGACACCATTGTTGTCACAATAAATGTCCACTAGGCACCACTCCTAGCTCAACTTGCTCAACTAAATTGCTTCATTAGCTACATCTAATATTGTGGAAGTCTAAAAAGAAGTTTTGAATGAATCAGCTAGCTCTTTGAAGTAACCAATTTCACTCCATGTTATAACTAATTATTTAAGTCAAATATTAATATTATTAGTTAAATTTAGTTATTTATTGATATAAAAAATTGATATTAAACTTTTTAATAAATTTATTTTTTTAGTATATATAATTTTATTTTTTAATGATTTAATATCACCTAGGTATCTTAATATTTTTTTTTTTTAGGGAATAACCATCTAGCCTAGTGGCTAAGCGTGGTGCCTAACGACCTTGAGGTCGTGGGTTCAAATCCCATTGCGGACAAGGAAGTAGCCCAGTGGTTGGTGCTCTCCTTACCAAGCCTCCGTGCTTGGGTTCGATTCGCTTCCCCCTTCCCTTTAGATAGAGAGTAGAGTAATAGATGTATCTATGTCAAATAATAATAATAATATAAACTTTTTTTAGAAGGATAATATATACTTTTTAATTCTACCAACTTGCTTAAATAAGAGATGTGGTTCTAATCACTTTTAAATTATTGAATTTATTTTACTAAATTTATTAATACCTATTATTGCCTCTCCTTCTAATTCTAATGGCTCTTTTTTTTTTTTGCCAAAGATATAATTCTAATGGCTCTTTCTTATCGGTTTATGGGTGACCACTAATGAAATTATCATTTGGCTACCGCTTTTATTTATTTTTCATTATTATTATTCTATTTTTTACTCTAATAAAATTTAAATTTGTATATGTTTAAATAAAAGTTTATATTAATATTAGGTCTCAAATTTTTTTTTGACATTTTTGTTTTTTATTAATTTTTTTCTCTCATAAAATCTAGATTTGTTTCCATTTAAATAATATTCTATATTAGATTCCTCATTTTTTGAGATTTTTATTCTTTTTTCGAATAAAGTTTTTGTTCCTCTCAAAAATTACCACCAAAACAGATAAGAAGGTAAATAGTGATCTTAATTTCATTGAATGAAGTGGATTGAAAATATTTTAAATTCATTTAATGTATTAAATTTACATCTCAATTTTATAATTATTTTTATTATTTATTTTCATTGACTGAAATATATATTTTCTATAAACAATTCTACCAACTTGAATTAACTAATAATTGTATTCAAATTGATAGAATAGAATTGTCACAATGGTCAGCCAACGAAAGAAAGTCAAATAAAATATTTTATTTCATTTTTAAAAAAGTGTAGGAGATATTGAGAAGTGAGATGGAGAGAGTGGTTGCCCTTAAAGTTTCTTCAACTTTCTGCGGAAAGAAAGACCAGTTCTTATGGATAGTGACACCAACCACTCGATCAAATCTTATATTTTAATTACAGAGACGGGTGGAGGTCTCTCCCCGACACCTCTCGCTAGATTATTTTTTTAAAATAATTCATTGCATCGTTTATTCAGAATATCAAAATTAAATATAATGGCTATCAATTTATAAATTTTAATTTTGTATTATGATTGAAAATGACTACGAATTAAATTATATAGGTCAAAATTTAAAAATTATAATTCACTATATTTGATCTTAAAATTTCATACTGACTATTCATACGACCATTGAAAAAAAAAAGGGAAAAAAGCTAAAATCTCGAAAGTGTTGGAGGAGAGACTTTTGACCTTTTCATTTTAATTATTAAGCTCCATAAAGGGAACGGCAAACGTTTTACTATAATTTCCTGTCCACTTTATTCCCTTACATTCCAAGAAATTGCCTTGTCTATAATTGGAATTAGCTCTTTCAAATGAATCATTTTCTTTATTATCATATTTTATTTCAATTTGTATATACAGGTTATTATTTTTTTATTGGCAAAGTGTATGTAGGTTCACTGTCAGAAATAGGGTTGAGCATTTGATTCGATCAGGCGGGGATTTATTGAAATCCGATCGGCACATCACGGTTCATTGGGGTACAGGGCGGGGATAGGTTTTAGTATACCGAATCCGTTCCGCTCAAGGATGATATTATAATTTTATTAATAATTTAAAATTCTAAATTCTAAATAATAATAAATATGTTGTCTTATAAATATTACTATAAAAATATACATTTTTTATTAAAATTCATGAATAATTGACATATAAATTTGAGATATTTTGCACTATATTTGTAAAAATTACATTATATTTTAATTAATCATATGAGGTTCAATATAGAATTAGTAAGTATTAGTTTTACCAATTGAATTATTCAATTTATTTGATACATTATGTATTTAATTGATCTTATTTACAATTTAAATGCATAAAAAATACTTAAATTTTTTTATTCTTAAAAAATTGCTTTTTTTAAGTAAAAGAACTCGTTGATAAACTCGCTAAATACCCAACCCAATATGTAATATGAAAAATTCAATCTACGATGGGGCAAGGTGAGGGCAGGGCAAGATATGAGTAAGTGGGGCAGGGACGGGTTATAGAAAACCTGCCCCACACCTGCCATGCTCAACCCTAGCCAGAAACCATATAGTTTTTTTTTTCTCTAGAAAAAAAAATTGGGTGACTTGATATGAGAATTCGGTACCGATTACTGAATCAAACTCTCATCAGCTAATTATTGAATTTACCAATTCTTTTCAATTACCGAATGGTAAAACTACCCATCGGTGATTACCGATTACTAACCAAATAAAAAATTTTAATAATTCAATAGCCGAGCCCTTCTTATTTAGAACAAGAAATTACAATACCACTATTGTTTTTTGTTATTGGTAAAAAATTGTTTATTAATTGAAATAATAGATTTCAAAATAATCAACCTAGTACAACTATCTACTGTTGGACCTCAGACGCTACCAACTCTTCTAAAACTAATTGGTGTTAGAAGAGGCACATACTTTTGTCTTAAAGCGTATGCTCACACAAAATGTTCACGGGTTCGATTGAGAATCACGGGACAATTGATGCACCAAACAATGTCCCCCTTAACAATTATTCCCTAATTGCTCCCACCAGGAATCGAACCTATGACCTTTGGCTTTGAAACCATTGTTAAAAGTGGCGCATACCTTTGTTTTAAAGTGTATGCTCACATAAAACGCCCATGGGTTCGATTAAGAATCATAGGACAATTTATACACCCAACATCTACTACATACAACTCCTAAGAAAAGAGAAGAGCAAAAAAAGATAGATAATTAGAAAGTAAACAATAAATATAGTAAAGGTAACAATGCAAGAAATCATTCAAGCGATGTTAGTGCGTAAATCTAGCATGTTTTGGTTCCTAATTATGTGCTTATTGGTGATTTATTATGCTAAAATGTGAGCTTTTACTCGCTTTTATATATTTTGGTTATGAGTTGCTAGATGTGATGAAAATGAAACATTTTAAGCTTATTTAAAGAGATTTGAAGCAAAGAAAATTCTGCTGGAGTTTTCTTGGACGTTTTGACGCTATCAGGCTTAGCCTTAGGCAAGGCTAATGGTCAAGACAGAATTATAGGTTGAACTTAACTTGGTCGATGGACCCATAATTTTAACTAAAGTTTTGGGCTTAAATTAAAGCCTAAGAAGAAGAATTAAATAGTTTTTACAACGCACTTTTGTTATATTATTATTTGCTCCAGTTTTAGACAATATATAAGTGTGTTTTATATCTTTTATAAGGCATTTTTGGATAGTCTCCTCCCTAATACGTTTTTAGGGTTTTGTTCCTATTTCCTCCATAGCCATTAGAGGCTAAACTCTTCCATTCAACTAAAGGTTAATTCGAAGTTTATTTTCTTCATATTTATGAGTTCTTAATGCTCATTATCTTTACTTTTTTAATTTCTCTTGCATTTAGGCTTTTACTGCAGATTATTGAGAAACTCAATCCTTAATAGATTTTACTAATTGATTGATTTGATCAGTTGATTAATTGATAAGATGCATATAGCTATTCAATGCGATTAAATTCGTAATTATTTAGTCGAGTTGATGCAAGTAGCGATTGGTATAACTTGATTATGACCTGACGTTTGTGTCATATTAAGTAATTGCAAGATCTAGTTTAAATGGGTTTTTTTTAGAATTTATTAACTAAGGCAAGATCTTTCTAGTGTTTATTACAATTGATAGATTAAATCCTTCGTCATATTTAGAGTTGTTTGTTAGTTAGAGATTATTATTAGATCGTATCTTAATAATCTATTAATAAGGAAAGATTGGTTGGGAAAACATTTCTTTTGGCTATAACTTGTTTGTAATATGGAATTATTAAGTCATCTTAGAGTTAATGATCAAACATAAGAATTTCATACCGAGAATTATACCTTTGGCTGTATTTATTTTGCATTGCGTTTTGATTTTAATTTCCTGGTATATTCTTTTAATTTTATTTGTTTTCATCAATTCACAAATTCCCCTTATTCTATTCTAGCACTATAGGAATAGATTTATAGTCATCTAATTGAAAAAGTATATTTAGATTGGTAAAAATAAAAATATGTTACCAGAATTGGAAATATAAATAAAAAAATATATGAAGTTTATTTTAAATACAATTTTTTTAAAAAATAAATTTGACTATTTTAAATTAATATATATTTTTTAAAAATATTAATTTCATGATCTGAGCACAAAATCACAATTATCAATTTTTTAATATAGTATGACTTTCAAAAAATATATCATAATAAAATTAATTTAAGTTTATAAAAAAGTGAATGTCATATCATATTTTTTGATATATGTATAGGCCATGGTAGTACGATTAAATTTTTTCACAAAAATGGTAAGTCAAGCATTTAGAGTTGGTTTGGAAAGTTAGATATTATGCAAACAGCAAAGGCAAAAACACTAGACCAATTTCGGGAAATTTTTAGACTAAGATAGAAAAGGATCTATAAGAAGTGTAAAACATAAAAGTTGTAGCTTAATATGTTTAAAATTACCCTGATAATCAGTTTGTGCATATAACATACATGTAGGGAGTTATGTATATTTTAGCCAGACCCGTATACAGATTAATTCAGAGCATAAGATGAAACTTCAGTCTAAATTTTTGCTTACCTAAATGACCTTATTTGGAAAAGTAATAAAAGACAAAGTTGTTGTAACACTCCTTCTATATCTACAAATAAGCCCAGAAGAAGCGCTACGTTCTAGGTCAAGAGTTGGTCAACCTATTAAGTTTTTTTTTTATACATATGTAACCATTTAAGCAATATTCAATCAATCTAAGAACACTTCAATAATTCCACCCTTATAACCTCCACCTTAACATTCATACTCATAAATATTTCTAAATCAATCATCACACACACATGACTAGTTAATTGAATTTTTACAAATCCTTTAATAAGATTTCAAAATAATAATTACAGTATTATTTATAAGTCCTTGCAAAATAATCTATACATGCCATAGACTATACATATTACAAAATATACTCCAAATTTTGTGTCGTGTCGGCGCTGAGGCTGCTCGCTGCAAAATTTACTTTATAGGACTTCAACCTACGAGTTTAAGAAAATAAACTCGCAGAACAAATTTTGTCAGTTGGTACTTTAGCCGAAGTATGAAATAAACAATTATCGAATGAAAAATATTTTAATTAAAACATGCTAGAAATATCTTTTGAAAAAGTAAACAATTAACATGCGATAAAATAATTGTTTAAACCAACGTTATGCTTTGCTCTAGTGACATTAATAGAACTAAAGGATAAGGTTAAGGATTTTATAAATAGCCTTTTGTAGACTATAATTGTATGTGGCCTTTGTAGCCTTTGAACCCTTTCGTAATAATGCTCGATTATGACTTGTCAAATAAAAATTTACATGATAAGTGCTCAAAAGATAAATTAATAACCAATTTTAAAAATAATTTAAACAATATTTCCAACTATTTTCATATAAAAACAAGTTTAATTCAGCACTTATCAGTAGCCATTGAGCCCTTTTCATATTCATAGCAACAAAATCATTAGTATCAATTTCTAACCATACGATGCATCATATCCTCATCACTAAGGTTCCAATTCTAGCCACTATGAGCGTTATCATTTCTCTTATCAATACACATTTACATATATATCATTTCGTGATTATAAACCTTATTATCAACTTATGCATAATTTACTAACATCTCATGCTTTTCTTGAAGCCTTTAGACCATTGACCAATATGTAAAATTGATGTGGAAATAGCTTTGCATGAAAGCCAAAAATAGAACCACATCGTGTGTGAGTCACATCCATCGCGAGTGAGTCAAGCTCCAGCAAGGCTGTCGCAAGCATGACATTTCTGTTGCGGGCACGACGAACCACTCTGGACTTGAACTGTCTAAACGCTATTTTGTTCACAAGCGAGACTAGATGGTCGTGAGCAAGACAAGGTCTTCTAGAGTAAATCTTGTTTGAATCGCGAGCGTGACTTTTTTTGTTACGGGAATGATGAAGCCTTTTGAAACTTTCGTATGTTCTAACGAGGTTGGTCGCACACATGACATTGGCATCACGAGCAAAACGCCTGATAGACCAGACTACATATTCCTTTTTTCTTTCAATCATAACTTTTGCCATATAAATCCAAACCAAATGATTCAAAAAGCATTTTCAAGCTAACATTCAAGGCTACAAAATTGCTTTTTGCCACATGTTCAAAATACATCAATTTCATGGATAAAAATCATACAAAAATTCAAAATCATGCTTCGCTTCAAACTCAAATCATCATCTTAACCACATTTTAACTTAACACAAAAAAAAAGCACATATAATCAAACAGTCTTTGGAAAAACTTAAAAATAAATTAAAATAAAAGTGGTTAAAGTATCAAACCTTAGTTTAGAGGTTTCCTCCAAGCTTAGGCAACTTCCTTGCCTTTCTTCTTAACTCTAGCTTCTTAATCTCCTATAAAATACATATATTTAGTTTCTACTTGAAAAATAACCCAAAACCTATTTAGCACCTTTTTGTGATAATTTTCCTTTGTTATTATGTTTGTTTATTAGTCATTATTTATTTTTTTAAGTTATTTTGAGTTCATTTATTAGTGTTTTTGGTGTTTTAGTAATTCTAAAGATGATTGGCATAAGAATAAGAAAATTGGAGCTAAGTAGATCCACATAAGCAGCCATACTATCAAGCCCACGGATGTGTGAATTACATCAGATATTGGGCCAGGTTTTAACTTAAGAATCAGAACACGTGAGCAGGCCATTTTTAACAGAAAGAATTGCCAACTACACACGTCTAACGGAAGAAGTGAAATCTAACGTGGGTGGTTTTTATCATCCATAGTTGATGGGAAAAATGACTTCTACAGAGACATTATCATCATTCATAGAGATCATGGATAATGGGGGAGAAAACAGTTTGGAGAACACATCTTTTATATTCCTTTCAGGGTGGAAGAAAAGATGGAGATTTTACACACCATTCACACACATTCCTTCATCATCGTTCATCCATCAATTGCAGGATAAGGTTACAGATTAGAAGAGCTTGAGAAAGAGTTAGTTTAGCAGATTTCCATTGGGTTCACTCAGTTTTAGTTGAGACAAGAGATTGTTCAATTAGAAGGAGATTGTAACTTTATGTTTGCATTTACACTGTTTCTTTCTAATTTCCATTAAACCCATATGTTTTCATCGTGCTTTTATGTAAATATAAACTAAATTTACTCTAGTTTAGGGATTGTATATATTCTTCCATGGCTGTGTGAATTTTGATGTTCCCTTTGATTTTATGTTTTCATCTTGATTGAATTCAATTACTTCCTTAAATCATTGCTTGATCACCAATTATTTGACTTAGGTGTTAGATGAAGGACTGAGAAGTGAAATCTAATACTGGACCAATTCAATTAAGAAATTAGGTGAATTAAAAATATAAGCCTAAGTTTAAAGAATAAAATAACCTGCGAAGTTATTAGTTGAGCGAGAATTATGAATGCGAGAGCTAGTAATCTTAATTAACTAATTGATTTGTTTGTTATTTATTCTTCAATTAAAATCAATTGGAATTTAGAGTTCACTTGGATTGGCAGAAGAGATACAACCCTAGACACTCTTTATAATTTGATAACCAAATATGCATAATTATTTCCTTAATTTTCCTTTTTAATTTTAAGCATTTAACCTGAGTTCTTATTTTCTGTCACCATTCAGTCATCAAAACTGCTGCTACTTAAGTTTATTGTTTTCTTTTAGTATTAATTGTAAAATATTTTAGAAAATACTTATTTCAATCTCCCAAGAGACGACCTTGGAGTGTTCACCATTGTTACTACAATAGGCTCATGCACTAGCGAGTTAGCTTAAAGTAGTACTAATTTAGGCGTAACAAGTTTTTGGAACTGTTGCCAGGGAGTTTGTTTAGCGTTATTATCTATTTTGTTTTTCGTGTATATATTTACTCTAGTTTCAGCATTTTCATTTATTTATGTTGTTAGTACATGTGCTGTTAATTTTTGTTTAGTTTTTCTTGCATGCTGGGAAGAAGATCTCTAGAAGGAGAACTTACACCATTTATAGACAAGGTACAGAGACGAAAAAGTCTTCGAGAAGAATTTGAACGTTCTTTATGGAGTGAATCCGAAGAGGAGTTTTCTGACTTCGAGTCTATTAGTGTCAAATTTGAAAAAATGGCCGAAGAAAGACAGACAATGAGGGATTTTGCCTGGCCAATCATAGGGAGAGCCACATCATGTATACGGTTTAGCGATGCAGCACGAAATTATGAGCTGAAGAATATTCATTACAATATGTTGCCATCTTTCTACGGAGTCCATAATAAAGATCCTTTAAACTTTATCTGAGATTTTTACTCTACTCTACATATTTTTCCATTGGGAGGGTTGACAGAAGATCAGTTAAGGATGCGGTGTTTTCCATATATGCTGAAAGACAGGGCAAAAAGCTGGTTGATGACACTTCCTGAGAATTCATGAGTAAATTTTACTCACACTACAAGATAGCTGAACTCATAGGAAAAATAGCCATAGTTACCCAATTAGATGGGGAACCTTTCCATGATGCCTTCAAGATGCTATTAAATTAGTTTTTTTATGATGGCCTCACCCAACAATTTCAAAATACAGTTGACAATACAGTTGGAGGAGCAGTGGGAGAAAAAACAGCTCAAGAAACTTATGAGTTGTTTGAGACGTTAGGAGTCAATTATCAACAAAAAATTATGAGAGGTAGACGGCAAGGGGTAAATGAAGTTAGTGTGAAAAACAAGACAGCTATGCAGATGGCGAAATTAGCCAAGATGGTTCAGATGTTGAATTTAAGGATAAATCAAGTTCCAGCCAATCAAGACGTTTGTAGTATTTATGGTTCACACGGCCATGGGGCAAATATGTGTTTTTCAAATGCTGAGTCAATTGAAGCAGGGCAAACATGTGCCTTAGATGGGTTTCAGTCAAAAGCTTGCAATGATCCATTCTCCAAAACGTATAATCTTGGTTGGAGGAATCACCCAAATTTTTCTTGGAAGTCTAACAATCAACAACCACAGCAGCCCTTTCAAGCGATGCCACAATAGAACCAGTTCCAAGGTCAGCCTTCAATTCAAGAGCAACCGAGGAAGCCAAGCTTAGAAGATAGTTTGAATGCTTTCATTCAAGCTAGCACCAAAAGATTTGATTCAATAGAGGCTTCTCTCAAAAAAATGAAAACTCAGGTTAGGCAATTAGCAAATCAGCTTCAGTCTAATAAGAGAGGAAAGTTTTCAAGTCAACCTGAGTAAGCCAAAGCTGTCACCGTCCTTAAAAGTGGTAAGGTTATTAATAACCATGTTGTTGATAGTTCTGTAGATGTAGGTGCAAATGAAGGAGATGAGGATGTCGTGCTTCACAAGGGAGGCACATCTGAGAGAAAGGAAGGGAAGGCACCTAAATCAAATGAGTTGCACAAGGCAAACAATCTGTGTAAGCCTCCAATTCCATTTCCTGGTAGATTGAAGGATGACAGGCAAGATGAGCAATTCTCTAACATATTTAATATGTTGTTTAAGGTAAGTATCAATATACCTTTGCTTGAGGCAATAATTAACATACCGGCTTATGTCAAGTTTTTCAAGGAATTGAGCACTAAGAAAAAGAGGTATAAGCCAAATGAAAAAGGTGATAGTTTTAGAAGTAGCAAGTGCTATTTTACAGCATAAGCTACCTCTGAAATTAAAAGATCCTGGTAGTTTTGTGATTAAAATTGCCATGGGGAATGGAAAGAGACAATAAGTATGTGTGACCTAAGAGTTAGTATTAATTTGATGCCATTTTATATGTATGAGAAGTTAGAACTAGAGTAGTTCAAACCCACCAAAATGATCTTGCAACTGGTAGACAGACTTTTTAGATTTCCTAAGGGAATTGTAGAAGATGTGCTGGTTAAGATGGGTGGACTAATAGTTCCCATACACTTCATAATCCTTGACATAGGGGAAGCAGATTCTGAGCACACCATTCTGCTTGGTAGGCCTTTTATGGCAACTACCAACACATTGATAGATGTTAAAAATGGGAAACTAACTATGACTGTGTTAGGACAAACTGTTGTGTTTTCAATTTTTAACGATGCTCATATTCTCGCTTCTACTGCATTTGGAAATTGCTCATTTATTGATGTTTTTAATTATACTGGTGAAGATGTTTTCTTGCAGGAAAGTAGGGATGATGCCCTTTAGTTAGCCCTTACCCTAGGTGAGCATGTTGACGTTTCTAGGGAAGACATTGAGGAGTGTAAAATTAGCTTAGACAAAGGGGAAGAAGTTAATGATGAACAAGTGAGAGAAGAGGAGAAAGATGATGACTAGCCTAAACCCATTGAATTAAAGGAGCTTCCAAAGCATTTAACGTATGCATTCTTAGGAGAAAATAATTCTCAACCAGTGATTATTCCTTCCATCCTTATCGATGAGAAGGAAGAGAGGGTTGTAAGCTAGTTGAGGAGGCTTAAAAATGCCATAGGTTGAGGTTTGAGGGATATAAAGGGTATTAGTCCCTCAAAATGCATGCATAGAATAGTGCTGGAGGAAGGGACTAAACCTGTTGGTGAAGCACGAAGAAGACTTAACCTAAATCTATGTGAAGTGGGTTAAGAAGGAGGTCCTTAAACTTTTAGATGAAAGGGTAATTTATCCTATTGCGGATAGTGAATAGATCAGTTCGGTGCATGTTGTGCCGAAGAAAGCTGGAATAACGATAGTGAAGAACAAAAAGGGGAGTTGGTACCCATATG
This sequence comes from Croton laevigatus, assembly GCA_949640765.1. Taxonomy (NCBI): domain Eukaryota; kingdom Viridiplantae; phylum Streptophyta; class Magnoliopsida; order Malpighiales; family Euphorbiaceae; genus Croton; species Croton laevigatus. The sequence goes on along the minus strand of CATIWJ010147912.1, from coordinate 9,061 downwards.
AACTCAAACTGGTTGGAGGATATGTATTGACTATAAGAAGCTGAATAGTGTAACCAGAAAAGACCATTTTCCATTGCCATTTGTTGACCAAATGCTAGATAAATTAGCTGGCCATGCTTTTTACTGTTTACTTGATGGTCTTTCAAGTTATTATCAAATTCTTATTGCACCGGAGGATCAGCCAAAGACAACCTTCATATACCCCTTTGAAACTTTCACATTTAGAAGGATCCCTAACATTGTATGTTGTATATTTTCTCGGACATGGTTGATAAATTCATTAAAGTGTTCATGGATGATTTTTCTGTGTTTGGAAATTCTTTTGATGACTGCTTGCATAAATTGATTCTTGTTTTAGAAAGGTGTATTGAATGCAACTTAACATTAAGTTGGGAAAAGAGTCATTTCATGGTTGATCATGGAATTGTGTTAGGGCATATTATGTCAAAAAGAGGTATCGAGATGGATAAAGAGAAAATTGAAACCATATTCAAATTACCACCTCCCACATTGGTCGAAGAAATTAGAAGTTTCTTAGGACATATTGGTTTCTACAGGAGATTTATTAAAGATTTTTCAAAAATTTCACATCCTTTTTGTAATCTTCTTAGAAATGATGTTTCTTTTATTTTTTATGATGAATGTTTACATGCATTTAATTTGTTGAAAGATAAGCTGACTTCAGCTCCGATAATTATTGCACCAAATTGGGATTTACCATTCGAAATTATATGTGATGCATCAAATTATGCAATAGGAGCTATGCTTGGTGAACGGGTTAATAAACTCTTTTATGTGATTTATTATGCTAGTTTATCTTTGAATGAAGTACAAATAAATTACACAACCACAGAAAAAGAAATGTTGGCTGTTGTTTTTGCACTTGGATAAATTCAGATCTTACTTGATTGGTTCTAAAGTTATTATATATTCAGATCATAGTGCATTTAAGTATTTGTTAAATAAGCCACAAGCTAAACCTAGATTAATTAGGTAGGTTCTTCTGTTGCAAGAGTTTGATGTTGAGATTAGAGGTAGTGAAAACTTAGTTACTAACCACCTTTCTAGATTGAAATTGGATGATAATTATACACACACTGGACTTGAAAATGCTTATGAAATATTTCCTGATGAATGTTTGTTTGTTATTTCACAAGCTCCATGGTTTGCGGATATTGCTAACTATCTTACTTGTGGACTGGTCAGAAAATATTTAAAGTTTCAGGAAAAGAAGAGGTTTATTCACTCTTGCAAATTCTATTTTTGAGATGACCCCTATTTATTTAAGATTTGAAAGGATGAAAAAATTCGCAAGTGTGTGCCGGAGGAAGAGCAATTGTAGGTTTTACAAGGCTGCTATAATTCATTTTATGGTGGACATTTCGGAGGAAGGAAGATAGCAGCAAAAATCCTACAATGCGTTTTGTATTGGCTAACTTTGTTCAAAGATGCTCATGAATTTTGCATTAAGTGTGATAGATGTCAAAGAGTAGGGAACATAAGCAGATGAAATGAGATGCCTCTAACTAATTATGTTGTGGTAGAAATTTTTGATGTATGAGGTATTGATTTTATGGGTCCCTTCCTTAAGTCATCTAGTTATGAATATATCCTCTTAGCTGTTGATTTTGTGTCTAAGTGGGTTGAGGCAATCCTTACTAGGACAAGTGACTCTAACACGGTTTATAAGTTTGTGAAGGATTACATTTTAAACAGGTATGGAACTCCTAAAGCGATCGTGAGCGATAGGGGAAGCCATTTTTGCAACAAATGGTTCAAAAAGCTGATGTTGAAGATGGATATCAGGAATAAGGTTGCAACCCTATACCATCCACAAACATCGGAACAAGCTGAGATTTCAAACAAGTTAATAAAAGGGATTTTGGAGAAAACGGTTAGCATTTCAAGGAAGGATTGGGCATTAAGACTTACTGAAACTCTTTGGGCATACAGGATATCTTTCAAAACCCCTATAGGAATGAGCCTTTATAGGATCATTTTCAAAAAAGCTTGTCATTTACCTATGGAGCTAAAGTATAATGCTTATTGGGCAATCAAGGCCACCAAAATGAGCTTAGATACAGCAAAAGAGCAGAGAATGCTAGAAATATCTGAACTTGATCAACTGAGGAATGAAGCATTCGAGAATTCAAAGATTTACAAGAAGAAAACAAAAGCCCTACATGACAAAATGATTTTGAGAAGGATCTTTGAGCCTGGAATGAAAGTACTCTTATTCAATTTTAGAATATGGTTGTTTTTAGGAAAGTTAAAGTCTTATTGGAGTGGACCTTTTAACATTGTGTATGTGTTTTCTTACGGAGTTGTGGAGCTTTTGAATCCTAGAACCGATGAAACTTTCAAGGTGAATACACAAAGAGTGAAGCTATACCTCGAGTAAGGAGATGCTAAGGTGGTGGATAACATAATGTTCCTAAATTAAAGATTCAGCCATATCCAGCTAAAAAGATGTAACAGAAGCGCTTAATGGGAGGCACCCTATTACTCTTCATAATTTTGTTGTTTGTTTTAGTTTCATGTTCTTTTTGTAAATAGTACTTTAAGTTTACTTAGTTTCTTTAGTTTTATTTGGAATTTTACTTAACTTGAATTGGTTTGAGAAAAGAATTTTGTATTAATTTCAAATATTAATCTAAGTAGATGTCCAGAACCCCTCAATCCCATATTATCATGATCATCTTGGATGATCAATAGGATTGTGCTGCGCTTCTGCTAAAAACCCATAGCCGTGCCCTTTCTTCTTTTAGGCCATGTGTTTCAGGTTACTCTTTGAGCATGTTGAACATGACTGTGGCACTTTACGCCATGGCCGTGTAATTTTCAGATTCAACACACAGAAGCTCGCACCTTTCTCTTCTCTTTCTTCTTTAAAAACCTACAGCCGTGCCATCTCTCTTTTCTTGGCTGTGTCCCTGTCTCTTCTTTTCCCTCTTATAAATACCCATACCCATTCCCAATCTTGTCTTTCTTTTAAACCTAATTTTACCGCTTCTTTTCTTTTTTCTTTCTTTTCAATCCCTAACTCCATAGCCGTGCTTTTCTTCTTTTCACTATTCTTAAACTCCACATTGGTGCCTTACTGTTTTTTTAACTCTCCTTTTCACTTTTTACAACCCACTATCGTGAAAAATCTAAGTTTCAAAGATTATCTCTCTTTTTTCTTATTATGCCTCCAAGGACAAAGAATGCCTCTTTTCCTCGAAGAAATAATTCACTAAGGACAAATCCATATAGTACAACAGTGTCTTCACCTTAACATGGTCTAAGGTATGAGTCTTTGATCAAGCGTATATGCTACCCCAACAGGTATCTCTCTGCATCTGCCATGGAAACTCTAGGAATTACAGTTGCTTATGCTAGGTATTTTACTGCAATTGGGTGGGAGAAGTTTGTTACCATGAAGCCACCTCAATTTGAACCTTTGGTCATTGAATTTCTAAACTTCTTAACCATTGAAAAAGAGCCATATGTCTGAAAATTTATATTATTAGGAAAATCATATTCTTTAACCATAGCTGAGGTCAATGCAATATTTGGTTTTGCTAATAATGATTATAGTAGTATACCCATAGAGTGGGATGCATCTAAAAAGTCGAGGAGCTTAGCAATTCCAGATTTAGTGGATTACAACCCCAATGCCCTTAAAGCTTCTCAGTTTAGAGACCCTGCCCTGAGATACATCGATGGATTCATTACGTCTACCGTGTTTGGCAGGAGTACTTGCAATGGTATAGTGGGAAAGAATGAACTGTTCATGCTTTAATGTATGATTGAGGGGAGAAAAGTGAATACAACATGTTTTTTTACATAGCACCTGGAGTTTCTTTTGTCTAAGGCAACCGACAAGTTATATGTGGGAGGATTGGTCACTGCGATTCTTATGAATGTGAATAAGCATTTCAATCCTGAGACCTTCAACCTGAAGATAATTGAAGGGGATTGTATGCTAGACGAGGGTCTATTGCTGTGAATGATAATGTTAACTAAGGTAAATGATTAGTTTATTTGAGTACATATGAGAGAAGTGGCGATCAAGCACCTAGAAGGCAAGGATCAAAGTGTGCTAGGACAGATAACATGAGTATGGAGACAGAGAATGATCAGCACTTTGGGCCTTCGATAATTTTCGAGGGACTGCCACTTTCAACTACTATGGACCTTATGATGAAGATTAAAGCATTGCAGCAGCAAGTGGATGTGGGATATCGTGACCTTCATACCAAGATTGACAGAAACCAAACTGAAATTCTTCAATAGATTGAGTCTCTGCAGGCTACATTATCTCAGATCTTAAGTTTTCACCATCAGTAACTTAGTTTTGTTTTTATTGCCAATCACTTAGAAGTTGTTATTTCAACATCTATGACTATTTTGTGTTGTTTCATACTATTCAGTTGTTTCTCTTTTAGTTAAGTATTTGAATTTTTTTATTATGTCAACTTATATTTTGTGAAGTTTGTGTGTGAAAAGCTGGGCACAATCTATTAAACTATGCAAGAGGAGCTTGGAGGAATTTATTAACAAACGTGGTACCCTTTTCAGGTTTTTCTATAATAAATTCCTCCAAGATCCTCCTATATAGTTCAATAGACTGTGCCCAGCTTTTCACACATAAACTTCACAAAATATAAGTTGACATAATAAAAATTCAAATACTTAACTAAAAGAGAAACAACTGAACAGTATGAAACAACACAAAATTGTCACAGATGTTGAAATAACAACTTATAAGTGATTGGTAATAAGAACAAAACTAAGTTACTAAAAGTGAAAACTTAATACCTAAGATAATGTGGCATGCAGAGACTCAATCTGTTGAAGAATTTCAGCTTGGTTTCTGTCAATCTTGGTATGAAGGTCGCGATATCCCACTTCCAATTACTGCTGCAATGCTTCAATCTTCATCATGAGGTCCACAGTAGTTGGCAGTGGCGGTCCTTTAAAAATTATCGAAGGTCTAAAGTGCTGATCATTCTCCGTCTCCATACTTATGTTATCTGTCCATCTTTGCCTTTCGGGTGCTTGATCGCCACTCCCCTTATATGTACTAAAAACAAACTAATCATTTACCTTAGTTAACATTTTCATTCACAGCAACAGACCCTCATCTAGCATACAATCCCCTCAATTATCTTCAGGTTGCAAGTCTTAGGATTGAAATGCTTATTCACATTTATAAAGATCACAATGACCAATCCTCCCACACATAACTTGCCAATTGCCTTAGAAAAAAGAAACTCCAGGTGTCGTGTAATAAAACACGCTGTATCCACTTTCCTCCCCTCAATCATACACCAAAGCATGAACAGTTCACTCTTCCCTACTGTACCATTGCAAGTACTCTTGCCAAACACGATAGACGTAATGAACCTATGGATGTATCTTAGGACAGGGTCTCTAAACTGATAAACTTTAGAGACACTAGGGTTGTAATTCGCTGAACCTGATATTGATAAGCTCCTCCACGTTTCAGATGCATCCCACTCTGTGGGTATACTACTATAATCATCATTAGCAAAACTAAATATCGCATTGACCTCAGCTATGGTTAAAGAATATGATTTTCCTAATAATATAAATTTCCAGACATATAGCTCTTTTTCAATGGTTAAGAAGTCTAGAAATTTAATTACCAAAGGTTCAAATTGAGGTGGCTTCATGGTAACAAACTTTTCCCACCTAATTACAGTAAAATACCTAGCACAAGCAACTATAATTCCTAGAGTTTCTATGGCAAATGCAGAGAGATACCTATTGAGGTAGCATCCATGATTGATCAATGATTCATACCTTGGACTATGTTGAGGTAAAGACACTATTGCACTATGTGGATTTGTCCTTGGGGAATTCTTCCTTCGAGAAAAAGAGGCATTCTTTGTCCTTGGAGACATGATAAGGAAAAAGAGAGATAAATTTTTGAACCCTGGTTTTTCACGATTGTGGGGTGTAAATAGTGAAAAAGAGAGTTTAAGAAAAACAGTAAGGCACCAGTGTGGAGTTTAAGAAGAGTGAAAAGAAGAAAGGAAGAAAAGTAGGGCTATGGAGTTAGGGATTGAAATGAAAAAGAAAAGAAAAGAAGCGGTGAAGTTAGGTTTAAAAGAAAGACAAGATTGGGAATGGGTGTGGGTATTTATAAGAGGGAAAAGAAGAGACAAAGGCACAGCCAAAAAAAAGAGAAATGGCGCTGTGGGTTTTTAAAAAAGAAAGAGAAGAGAAAGGTGTGAGCTTCTGTGTGTTGAATCTGAAAATTACACGGCTATGCCGTAGAGTGCCACAGTCGTTTTCAACATGCTCAAAGAGTAACCTGAAACACACGGCCTGAAAGAAGAAAGGGACGGCTGTGGGATTTTAGCAGAAACGCAGCATAAGAAAGTTCCTATTAATCATTAAGCTGATCATGATAATCTGAGGTTGAGGGGTTCTGGACATCTACTTGGATCAATACCTGAAATCAACACAAAATTCCTTTCTCAAACCAATTCATGCTAAATAAAATTCTAAATAAAACCAAAGAAACTAAGTAAACTTAAAGTACTATTTACAAAAAGAACATGAAACTAAAACAAACAACGAAATTATGAAGAGTAATAGGGTGCCTCCTATTAGGCGCTTCTTTTACGTCTTCTTAGCTGGACATGACTGAATCTTTAATTTAGAAACATCAAAACCCTAGCCCATTACTCTTAGGGTAACTAGATCTTACCATTTCTAACTTGATTTAATTATCTCTAATAAGAAATCTACTTAATCTTACTTTGATATTTAACCTAGCTCTCTTACAACCTCTAGTAGCTAAACATAAGGTTGGAGTTAAGGGCTTTTTCTTACCTTAACTTCTAACCCTTCCTTGAGACTTTTAGGTATTGGAACTTGGAGATTCTTCCTTTAAACTTGAGAGAGGGCTAGCCATTGCAAGTGATGAGGTAAAGCAGAGGTGAAGAAGTTAGAAAAAAGGAAAGATAAAAGGAAATTTTGGAAATGAATAGAGAGAAACAAATGCACGGGTAGGGTTTGAGAATTGATGAAACTTTCTAGATTGGGTGAGGTGGAGTAGATATTTTTGGGTTTTATTAATATTTATGCTTTTAGCACATGCTTTATTTAAATGAATAGGCTTTAGCCCAATACTCATGTCATCATCTTTTAATTCAGAAAGGCCCAACTCTTAACTTCTTACTCACCTCTTTCTTTCTTAAACTAGATGACCCACTACTACATTATAACCCAAATAAACATCACTCAATTATCAAAATGTAAAAATTACCTTAATGCCTTTCTGCTAGCACGACTCCCCATGCTTCTACGCATCGAGTCTTGAAATTCTTGTCGACACCACTATTAACATATGATAACTTATATATTACTAAATTAAATAGAGGTTAAGGAATGACAGTTGTTTCTTTATGTCTTGGATAAATATAAAAATTACAACCATCTCAATTAGAGCTCTACGGACTGAGTTAAACATGAAATAGTAAGCAATGTGCAGGCTGTCTTTGGATAAACAGCAAGTCTGGATTGGTAGTACTATAAAAAATTTTGTATAACTCAAATTGTCCTGAAATTTTAATATGATGTAGTTTCAGATGTCTAGTCTCAATGGGAATAAAAATTACTAAATTTGAAGAAGTAAATAAGAAGATATTAAGAAAGAAAAATAACAAGGTCAAGAAGGGATACCAAGAAGACCTAAATGAAATTTGTCCAAAAGTTAAGAGCATTCATGTAAAACTTCGATCAAGCATCGAAAGTTGTTACCAATGCCTAAATATGACCTTGAAGGTTTATTTTCGGGATTAATTAAATTACGATCGTGTATCACGGTATTGCTAAAAAAGTGAGTATGAATAAGTTATGAAAATATTAGCGGATGGCATTTTGGCAATTTTGCCTGGAGTGATAATTTTGTAAATAAAGGAAGTTTAAAGGTAATTAAAGATTAAAATAACGATGGACGGAAGATTAAAATTAAAGATTAGGTAAAGAAAAGAAGGAAGAATATTTCTTCTTTTCCTTAGGGACATTTGGCCAACGCTAGATGGAGGAGGAAGAGGTAAACTCTTTCCTTTCAACTCTTGATTAGTTTCTATTTGCTTAAGTAATTAAGGATTAATGATCAATTAGAGAAGAAATGCATGTATGTGTTCATCTTTTTGGTGTATGAAAAAATAGTGACAAAATATGATTATGTTGGAATTAATCTCAAATACGACTTAGTTAAAGAATGAGAGGTATATTCAAGTACATATATGTAAAAGATTGCACGATTAGATACTAGTTATATATAATAGGAATTTATGTATATGATTATGTACATATGAATGTGTAGGAAATCAAGTAGAAATGAAGAAAGAGGTAAAGAAAATGAAGTTATAAGAGAATGATCGAAAGAGAAAGAGAAAAGGAAGAACAAGCTTCCCCTTTTCTCTTGTAAGATTCTGCCTACCAAAGGAAGAAGAAGAAGAACAAAGGTAAATTTTCTCTTCCATCACTTGGTTATGCTTTCTTTAGTTGAGAAAATATAAGTTATACTTTAGTTAGTGAAGAGAATCTCTTGAATTTTATTTTAGATAATATATTTAGTATAGGAAGACACATGATGAATAGTAATTATAGTCTTACATAGTAAAGGTTGAATCCAAATAAGAGAAAGAAATATTTAATTGGATGATTTTAGAAAAATAAGCTTAGAATCATAAGATAATATATATTGTTCTTACATAAGTTGTAAATGTTATCCTCGGTTTTGAATCTTTGACAAAACACCTAAAAATCTACTAATGATACTTTATTTGAAGTGTGTCACAGCATAGATAAAAAAATCAAAGCAAATCACTTAACAACTCAGGTGTCTCGATCGAGACACAGGCATCTCGATCGAGACAGGTGCACGAAAATATTCCAGCAGGTCAATTTTCGATCGAGACACTCAATTCTCGATCAAACATAAAAGTTCATCCTTCAGCTCAAGTGTCTCGATCGAGACATCTCTATCTCGCTCGAGACAGATATCCAAAAACATTTCAGGAAGATGATTTTC
>CATIWJ010147904.1:0-13245 GCA_949640765.1 Croton laevigatus | reverse complement strand
AAGATGAATTAATTAACATGTTCATTATTTCATATAATTAAATTATTTATCTGGTTATTTTGATATTCTTTAATAAATTGCATTTATGTTCTGAATATTGCATGTATTTTCAAATATTATTGTTTTTCAATAGTTAAAGTACCCACTGAGCGTAATCGCTAAGCAAGTTTTGTTGATTCTGAACTTGTAGGTCTCCGAAAGATGTGAAAGAAATAGGATCTGTCAAATAGCATCATGGCCCGAAGAACTTAGATTGGCATATACTGTGAAGATGAAGTCAGCACAAGCAAAGCTAGAGTAGATAGAAAAAAAATACTTTATTATTGTAATTTAAGTAGACAGGATATGAATTATGTAATGTGACACTTCTTAGTTCGGCTGCAAATGGTCGGGGTAAGGGGTGTTACAAGTGGAGGATGGTAGAGATCGATTGGGAAGAGGACTGTGGTTAGATAATTGATTTTATGTTCTGCAATTTCTAGAATAGTTGTGAAGGGAAGAGGAAGAAACACGGTGAAAGGAAGAAGAATAGACGTAAATAGTTTTATTTTTACCAATGCTTTCGGATTATTATAAAAAGCTCATTAAAAATTTAAAATTATTTTCAATTAAGTCCAAATTCTAGTAAAGAGAAAAAAATGGAAACTAGGGGTGTATTTTTTAAACTTTAATCCATGCTACGTCATCATGTGACCAGTTGGAGACCTAAAACCGACTAAAAACAATTCTTTGCAAATTCTTTCGAAGTCCATGTATTTTTATACGAAAATTTGAAGTTTAGTTACCTTTGTGTAAGACCCCAAAGTTCAGGTATTTTAGATTAAATTTACCCAATTTTCACAAAATTAGCTATTTTTTTAATAAATGTTGACGAAACTAATTACATAACTCATATTAACGTTTTAGAGAAAATTTATTGCACTCTTCATGTTATAAATATGTTAAAAATTAATCTTAATTAACGCTACATATTAAATAATTAAAAATTCAATAATTAAATTTTAAAAACACATTTCAATTAAAAATTAATTTATCATTCGATTAATTAATTTTTAAATTTTTTTAAAAATAAATTTAAAAATTATTAATTTATATTATAATCTTACTAAATTTAATATCGTATATTACAAAAAATAATAATAAAATATATTAATGTAAGAATGTATATTTTATATTACAAATAATTAAATAAAAATTATTTGTAAAAAGTTACTAAATAATACAATTAAATCTCCAAAATTTTCAAATAAAATTGATGCATTCGACATATTTGCTGTTTCCTTCTAAAACTGAAAAAAGAATAACAAATATTAATAAAAATAAAAATGGCAAATAAAAGAATGATCGATTAAAAGAATATATGCAAAATCCGGAAAATCAGAGTATGTTACACGAATATTCAAAGTATGCTTAGAACTATTCTGTTCAAAATATATTTAAAACCTATTTAAAGTATGTTCAGAATAATTTTGTTCAAAGCATGTCCATAACTTATCTAAATGATATTCGAAATTATAAAATTTCAAGCAAAAACCCAAAAAGAAAAAAGCATTCCAACACCCTAAACAAGACATAAATCCAATAAATTCCAAATTCAAAAATATGTTCAAAATATGTAAAATAAATGTTCAAAGTATTTTCAAAACTGTTACATGCAAAGTACGTTTAAACCCTATTCAAAATATATTTTATATTAGTCGTTCCTGGTGGTTAATGTCACAACCCAAACTAGGGCTGCGATCGGCGTGCAGCTAGACTGGAGTCCGACCACACAAACCTTTTTAAACTAACCAAAATTTCTTAATACAATAACCCTGTTTTCAATAGTTCTAAGATAAATTCACAATCCAAAAGTCTCAAGCAACAATAAGAAAACAATAAAAAAATGATTCGATAATCTCTATTTATTATATAAAAATGGTTCAGACTGAGTTCTCCTAAACTACGTATCTGGAAATCTCTAAAAGCGAAAGCAATAAAAAGAGTACCGAAATCTAAACCTTAGAAAGATATGCACGGAGGAAGAAACAACCCATTAGCGTATCAACCTGCAAAAAGACAGTCTATAGGGGTGTGAGCGTTACATAAACTCTTAGTAAGTTCATGTAAGGCAAAGAATCACTACAATAAATAATCCACAATCAACAATAATTTCAATCCCAAGCAATTTAATCATGATGGTGTGTCAGGACCTCCTATATACCAATAACACTTCCTCTCATATTCCTCCTCAATAACAATGATACAATGAATTCAATGATCAATGTTAAATGGTCACCCTTATAACGTCCTCAATAATCAATAGCACTATCAATGATTAGGTATTAAGTCTCAATGTACAATAATCAATTAGCACCTCAATCAATCCCTCCGTCCTTATATGACACACCATCACAATACACAATGAAATATCAATCACAATTATTTAACAATAAGGCATATATTCAATCACACACAAGATTCTTTGTCTCCTAATTACATGCGGGTCTGGGTGCAAAAGAATAATTCTAGTGAAATAAGAAAGAATAAATATATATATATAAAGAAGGGCTTAATTAGCACCTATAAGTAAACAATCACACCTATGAACTTACCTATTTGTAGAGCAAATCCAAATCACCCCCTAACCTACTGATCTTGAGCACCAGCTTGGTTACCGCCTACGAAAGTACGAAATAGCATGACCAACCAATCAATTTACTTCCCAACCAAAATTATGAATGATATGTATGCATGGCGTGTATATCACACAATCAATAATTACCAACTCATCTTTGTACAAAAATTATATAAAAATAAATTAATACAGTAAATACTTCAACATATACAATTCTAGTTCAAATGTTAACTATTTCAATCACATAATTAAAACAATATATCCACCCTTATCTTATAATTAACTTCATTTGAATCCCAAGAAATTATTCAATCTCAACCAACTTCCTCACCACTCATATCCAAAATAAGACATTTCACTAAATAGCAAAATAAAACAATAGCGCTAGTAGCTAATAAATAAATTAACCACTATAGAAAATTATTTAAATTAACTGTTTAATTACTTGCGTTAACATCATTGGTAGCAACGAAAACAATTCAATTGTAACTGACATTTATTAAAAGAATAAAGCTTTTCATCTCGCCTCTCGACTTCGAGATAGAAATTTTTGCACTAAAACACGTTAATATGTTTAGAATCACGTTAATGTGATTCTAAAATTAGACTATTCGAGAGGCGCGAGAGGCGAGAGATGTAGCCTTGCTCTTATTAAAATTAAGCTCGCTCTCTTATCACCATTAAACCAAGTTCGAGCATTAATCTTTAAACTGTCAACACATAATTAATTCGATTTTAATATAACTGTAAATTTCAGCCTAGTATTTGGACAGTTCAAACATTCAATTTATTAAATGCTCAATTAACTATACCTAATATTTAAGCGTACAAAATTTCAGCAATTTAAAATAATTCCATAAGCACTAATTTTAATTCGAGGTACCTAAAACATGAAACATCAGAAATTTCAAGAGCAAATATAAATTTAAGCACAACCAGCAGCACCCTAACCCATCAATTACTGATTAATACCTGAATTTGTACCTCTGCACACTCTAGCTCCTACCAAGCCTGACCACCAAGCCATAAAATGCCAATCAACATGCTACAACTCGAAGCCTAAGTCACATCAGAAATCCAAACACATACTCAGAAGATATCGTCTCATTGGAGAGATTATTGACATAGGAGATGTCAAGATTTGCAAGATTCCAAGCAAGAGTAATGTTGCAGATCCATTGACCAAGTAGTTGGCTAGGCCTAAGCATAAGACTCATATTAGGTTCTTTTGGCCTTTTGGTTATGCAAGATTGTGATTAGTGTTAGTGAAAGATTATTAGTGTAAGCCTTAGCCCCAACTCTTTGTATTTGGTTTTAAAATTTATTTATGAGAATTAATTCTTCATTTTTATTATTTCTGTGCATATTAACTTGATGAATTTCCTTGAATAGTGATACTACTTTAGTTATTGGATACATGATCTGGATAATAAAACCTAAAGCGATAAACGGATACTATTCTAAATATATCTAGTCGATTATTATCATAGGAGTGATAATAAATTAAGACTAGAATGTAATCTATACGATGGTCTTGTTTTATGAATAATAGGATATGAGATATAGATTAGAGATACATAATACATGTTAGTGAATAATGTATTGGATCGATCCAATTGATTAAAAATACTACATATGAAGTTCATCACCATTATCTCTCAAGAAATGCTTATACTAAAATCTGTAGACCTAAAATTACTATAGGTTCTTAGGTAATTTCTCATGTCACATCCATTTGTCCAGTATACCGTATAGTGCCAAGTTCACACATGACCTCTAAACCCATCGGGATTCCGAGGTTAAGCATCGCAAGGGGAAATCTTATGGGGAACTATAAATACATGTAAATAGTAAAGAATATATGATAAATAAAGGTACTAGATCAACGACCGCCGCATCTGGAGGCAAAGGTAGGCCAATGGAGCTCAACGGGGCTCAATGGGCTATATAGGAGATATTGAGGACCTAAGCGGAATTTTTCGAAAAATTATGTAGGGTCTTAATAGTGCCTATAACGGATGTCAAATATGAAATCTCGAGAGTTTATTGATCGCAATGAAGCATCACAGAATTTTTCAAAAATACGCGTAAAAAAAGATACGTCGGAATTCCTATGGAGGGCATTTTAGTCATTTGCCTTAATAATGTTCCAGGTGATCAAGTGTGATGATTTTAGGATGTATTTGGTCAAAATATGAAGGTTGGATGGTTGACTTAATTCTAGCCAATGAAAGTATATACTTTGACTTTGAAAACCAATCAAAAAGTGGGAACAATTGAGCATGCCTACACATTGTCCATTTTGGCCTGTAAATCATTTTCCATAAGAGGGGCAATGGATTGGAGAAGAAGAAGAAGGAGGAGAAAATTCTAAGGTAAATCCATGTTTCCATACTTGAATTTCATGGTTTTTAACTTAGTTTTTCATTCCTAAGCAAGATATAAGTGATATATGTGATCAAATCCTTGTTTTCCATGATGTTTAGTATGAACCCTAATATGGATGAATAGACAAAATCTAGGGTTCATGTTGGAAGGTTGAAGATGAAATGAAAATGATAAAAATGGTAGTTTAAGGTTGAATAAGCATAAATTTTAATAGAAATCACAAAAACTACTCAGTTAAGCCTATGAATCCTTGACCTAGGGTTTATGTTGATTATTTAAAGATGTGTATTATATAGGAAATCAAGAAGAAAAGCTTAAGGAAAACCATTATCAAGCCAAAGACAACAAATTACAATGTTTGGTACTTTGAAAATTGTCTATTTTCTTCAATATTTTTTCAATTTGGCCGAACCATATATGTCATATAATGTTATGTTTTTGTGTTTATATGATGTTTGGATGTGTTTTAAATTGTTCAGATGCCATTTGAAATGCAAAAGAATCCATTCAAACCAAGGTATACAAAATTGTCTAAAAGGTACCTAAACTTTGATGAATTTTAATTAAAAATCGTAATTGAATTTTGGTAAAAGGACTTCATTTCCTTTAATAATACATCGTAAGAGGTCTTTAAATGATTTTTTCAAGAAAAAAATACATTTCCCCTAAAATCCCAAAGTTGAGCCGAATGCGGTTTAAGGTAGTGCTTAATGTGCTACTTTGGATCCCTTAACATTTTCAATGCCTAAACCTCTAAAATTTTAAATGAAACTTCACAAGTGTCCTACCAACACATAAAGGAATGTATATGACTCATTTAGGGTACCTAAGAAAGCCTTGGATGAGTTGTATATTATTCCATTTAAGTTGACAAAGTTAGCTAAATTACTATTCATTTGGTATTTTTGGTTACTATTTATTTTGTAAAATACTATTCATACAGTTAATTTTTCAAATGAGCTTAAATAATACTTAAATCAAATGAGAATTGATAAATATGAGTTCAAATGATCAAGTATGGACTAAAAGTCCAAAAATTTCATTGTTAGTTATAAATAGTTAATTATTGAATTATTATTTGATAAATGATTAATTAGCCAACAAGAGACCTTTTTGTAAGTATTTTAAATACATAATATATATACCTTGGATTATTAAGCTCTACTTGGTTTTGAGTCAAACTAGGCGATAAGGATATAACGCGTTATATATTATTTGTAAAGCGGTCCGCAGACTATTTGTTATTTGCTTATTTGTATGGTGAGACGCCTATCTATTTGCTAATAGCCCGGCTACCCATAATTGTGCCCGGCTAGTATTTGTATAAGAATTTATTCAGTGATCCCAGTACAATTGTACTGTGATTATTGGATATATGATCATTATTTGATCTATTTGATTATCTTATCCCAAAGTTCCGCTAAATACCTAGTAGAGCAAAATAAATAAAATATTAATTTGGTAAATACACATATTTACTCGCATGTCTACGTTTGCAAATCACCTGTTCCATTTCAAACGTTTGCTTTTAAATTCAAAATTAATTTATACTCCTTATTTATGTTTTCCAATATTTTATTTATTTTCAATAGTTAAAATACTTACTGAGCAATAGTGCTCAATGAGTTATTTCTGTAACTCGTAGGTTAGCAGTAGTAGCGGTAGTAGCAAATTTTTGTCATCACCGACCAGCACTTCCAAGGTAGCATAAAGGGTATATTTTTGTACATGTTAGTAGTATTAACAGTGGCATGTATATAAACTGTTATTACTCCCAGATAAATATTAGTACATATAGACTTTAGTAGTCTTAAAATTTTTATTTGGCTTAGGTTTTTCTTTTGTATGGATATTTGAAGTGTTTATTTTCGGTTTATATGAGGAGTGAGGGTATAAGGACATATTGCCGAAGTGTTTGTAGGAATTTTTGTGCAGGACTGGTGAATAGTCATTGTTAATGTTCACGAATATTTGTATGTGTAGCGAAGCTCTGGTGAAATTTCCGTATAATTGGACCAAAAATTTGACTAAGTAAAAATTTAAAATTATTTGGCAAGTATGACTTAACCTAAATGTTTAAACAAAAATTATAAGGCACAGCTCCAATATCAATAAGTAGCATTCCATCGAGGCCTACCCATTAGACCGAGATGGGGTGTTACATCTCGTATGCTTTGACGTATGCCTAATGTATCCGTAAAAGGGTGACAAATATGGATACAATTGGGTATGACAAAAATAACGCTTAGAAACATAAGTAAAGTGAAAGGATTGTTGCTCTATCTTTGAGCGAAAAGCTATCATCGGCCAATTGATTGGTGAGACTGAGTTTATGGCCATACCTAGATAGGATGATAAGCGTTATCATTTATCTGTTTTCATCAGTATCACTGGAGAATCAATAAAATGAATTAGTAATAATAAGAGTGACCAAGGACATGCCTTATGCTAATCATTGATATAGTTAAAGGCAAAGGGTTGTATAAGATTGCTATAGGCTTTGTCATTTCGTTAGAATGACACTTGTTTCAAATTGGATAGTTATAACGTCTTACTAGAGACCAATTATAACTTATGAATTTAAATAATATTTTAGTTTATTGCCAAGATTAAATGGGCCTTTGGATCGATTTGTTTATGTAAATAATAATAAAACTTTGCAACTAAATATTTTCGGCCAACTTCCATACAATATTCATTGACTTTCTTCATTGTTTCATCAAGGTCTCCGATCTACTCCTTAATTAGTCAAAAAATTAAAGAACTTAGTAACCAAAGTCGTACTGAAACTCCATTTTTCCACTGGTTTGATGATATCGGAATACTTTCCGGCGTCTGGCCTGTCGTCCAGTACCATTCATTCATCGGTCGGCTTTAAGAGGAGACGATAAGGGTTGTTGGACAAGTTCTTTATTTATGCTTAATCGTTACTGTTTTAATTTCACTTTAAAATTAAATTATGTCCAATTCACTCTAATTCCCTAATCCATACACATTTATAGTTTAAAAAAAAATAGCTATGGTACTCATTGATATAATCATATTAGTCATCATATTTTATTTAGTATAAAATTATGACTAATGATTTAGTTCTTGTCATGAAAAATATACTACATGACTAATAATTTTATATTTTTGATCATAAATGTTCATAATGACTAATAACTTGTGGCTAATAAACTTACTATTGCTACAATTATATTAATTATGTGGCAGCTAATAAACTTACTATTGCTACAACTATATTAGTTATGTGGCAGTAACGATTTTATCAATTATAATATTAATGTATTATGACTAATTTAGTAGTTGTTGTTACAGTCGTATTAAATGTTTAACTATTATATTTATTAGTTATGATATTATTTTGTGGCTAAAATTAATTGTGGCAAATTATCAATATTGCCACGATATATATAAAATATAACAAAAATAAAATATTCGTTACAATTGTAAAACTTTAGTGATTAAATAATTAAAAATAGCCACAATAGGTTTTTAATTGTAACATAATGTATATATTAGCCATTATATATTAGTTATGTGGCAGCTAATAAACTTACTATTGCTATAACTACATTAGTTATGTGGCAGTAACGACTTATTACTTAAAATAGTAATCTATAGTGGCTAATTTAATAGTTGTTGTTACTGTTATATTAAATGTGTAACTATTATATTTATTAGTTATGATATTATTTTTTGGCTAAAATTAATTGTGGCAAATTATCAATATATTACCACGATATATATACAATATAACAAAAATAAAACATTCGTTACAATTTTAAAACTTTAGTGATTGAAGAATTGAAAATAGCCACAATAGGTTTTTAACTGTAACGGAATTTGTATATTAGCCACAATATTTATTTTTGTAGCCACGTGTCGTAACTATAAATGTAATATGTTGTAGTGATCGCACACATAAAAGAATTCGAGTTGGACTTGGAAGTTTATTAAATTAGGCCCTATTGGTTAGTTACTTAAATTGTTTAGTTAATTGAATGGAACCCTATTTGGAATAGAGGTTTAGGCCAGCCAGTCATTAGGTTTTGAACTTAATTTATCTGTTTGATTTTAGGAGGTTGAATCGAATAGAGATTCAGTTGATTTTTAGTTTGGTTTATCAGAGTGATAGGATAAGCCCATTTCCAACGTGATGCAAAATGGAGATTTTCAGTTTCCAACCGGTCTCTAAATTCCAATTTCCCATAAAATAAATTTGGAGATCCAAATTTGGTTCTTCAAATTTGGAGATCCAAATGGGATCTCTATATTACTGTTGACACATTTTTATTCTTTTTTTATTTAAGTTGCTTTGCTTTTATTTTTCCAGATGCTTTTTCCTTTTTTTTTTAAATATTAATATTTTATTATTTGGAGATTAAAATTTGAAGAAGGGTTGGATATGAGATAAAATAGAGATTATATATTTTAGGAATATTCTATTTTCACTCTCCATTTTAGAGAATTTTTTGATGATGGATTGGATATGGCCTAAGACATGGTTTTATAAAATATATAAAACATATCTTATCAAATCACTTGGCTGGTTTTTCGTTGTAGAAATTAAAATTAAATACAAATAATGGATTTGTATTCGAAATGGAATAACCAATACCGAATAGGTTTTTTAGTTATGGCTGATGCTTTTGTTTTGGAATACATGAAAAGGAAATGAAATGGCATTTGGTGGCAAGAGAAACAAAGCCAAGCTTTCTTTAATTTCAATCACATATTTCGAAGATTAATAAGTGGTAATGCAAAACAAAATGCTTCCTCCTCTCATGATTTCATTCTCGTTTTACGAAAACAAAAATAAGACAAAAACAACATTTCATTTTCAAAATTCAAGACCAAAGGTTAACATGTGGCTGGTCATTTTATTGATTTTCATTTCGTAAGAGTAAATCAATAAAATAATCTTCTTTACCTAGTACTTTTGTTTTCGAACAAAAAATTAAAAGAAGGGAACGAAATTGTTTCATTTTGAGAAAAAGTAAAAGGCTTTCAGTGCCAGCACGCTACGGTTCTCTCCTCAATCTAATGTGTGTGAAGAAAGAAGGGAGCCACTTGAGTCCCTCAATCATTCCATTCGTGAAAAGGATTGTGCAGAGAGGCTTTTAGCAATCTAGTGTAAAGCACGCTGCAAAGTTATATATCCCTAAACATCCCTTGATTTAATTGGGTTAATATAAATTGTTCTAAGGTTGTTTTCCCTTAATTTTATTACTTTCGCTGCTTGTAATTTTGTTATTGTCACATTTTGGCTTGTGGGAAACCCAACACGTTGATTATAAACATTAGTATAAATTTTTTACCCCAATTGATGAGTTGCTATTTAATATTCGATATTCCATAAACTTGTTAGTTTGATAAAACATAATCAACTTGTATTTTTGCAAGAGCTTGTTAGCCCGATGGCGAAAAAAAGTGAATTAGTTGGAAGATTAAAAAAGTTTAAGACAGAATTTTATGGATAGATGAAAATTGAAAGACAAGGGAAATTTTATATTGGTTCAGATATAATTCAATCCTACCTCTACTTCTCCAATTCCTGGAAGAATTAGGTTCCACTAATCTTATCAAAAGATTACAAGGAGATTTTTTAAGCTAACCTCAAATTTAATGTTTTAGACTTACACTCAAACCTTACAATAAAACACTAAGAATTTCTAGCTCACTCTAAACTTACAATAACTCTTAATATTAAGTTTAATGCTTGCTTAACAAACACTCACAATAATTGATTATAAAGAATTAAATAAAGATGAAAAGAATAAGATGTTGTTGTGAAAATTTAAGCTCTATAGAATACTCAGAATGTTCAATCTCTTAATGGCTGTAGGTGGATATATTTATACACATTTTGAAGAATATAGTCATTGGTCCTTTGATTTTGAAGTCTGTCTAAAGTTTTACAAGTGTCTCGAGCGAGATGGAGAGTAGCACACGAGACTACTCACTGACACATCTCAAAGGATGTATAACGGATACCTGTTGACATCAACTTGCATTTAATGAACTAGCAGTTGGACGCTGATAATAGAAATGTCATGTGCAAGATGCCTATATAGCATGCAAGACATGGTTGCTAAGATTTTTACAGCTAAGTTAGATTGATGTAGCCAGCAAGATGAAAACTTCAATTTACTACCGGGGATGATAGGGTTCACTTTCTTGCGTGAGAGCTCTTGGTAGCATGCAAGATCTTAGTGCTAATTTGACCTGGACAAAGGTAGCGTGCGAGACCAAAACCTATTGTAGCTACTGGACTGATTTTGCATTACCTCTCGTGCAAGGTGTATCCTGTTGGTCCCTTGGCAACTAAGGGGGGGTGAATTAGTGGCCTTTTAAAAATTCTTAAGCGAAAATTTGGTGGTATGAAAAGATAGAATTTATAGTGGTTCGGCTATCTTTGTATGTGAGGGTATTTATAGAGGATATTTGAAAACTAGCTGTTTGGAGCGTCAAGAAAATTAATTATTCTGAAATGCAACAGGGTCTCGACCGAGACTAGCCGTTTCGGAGCGTCAGACAATGGCTCCAAAGTATTTTTCGTAGGCCCGACAATATCTTGGTATTTGAGTGGACTGACTTTTGTCGGGTCTCGACCGAGACATGATGGTAGCGACCGAGACTTTTGAATGGCTCCAACAGTTAATTTCGAAAGTAGCGGGCGAGACTGATGAGAGACATGGCGTCACGACCGAGACTGATTAGTGGTGAATGAGACTTTTGTGCTGAAATTGAGTAGCGAGCGAGACTTGGTCGAGACACTTGAGTCGCGACCATTCCAGGAGCTTCTCAAAAAATTTGATTCTGCGAGTCGCGACCGAGACTCCATTGGTAGCGACCGCGACACCTGTGCTGAGATTGAGTCTCGACAGAGACTGGTGAGTCGTGACCAACCTGTAAGATAAGGAAAATTTTTCTTTTGTTGAGTCATGATCGAGACAAATTGGTAGCGGTCGTGACCTTTTTTTCAGATTTGCAATATTACTGTTTTTCTCTCTGATTTTGATTTTGATTGACTTGTCATTACAGTATTCAACTGATAACACATGAAAACACTTGAAACATCATTAGTAACTTCACAAAATCAAGTATAATTTGGTCAAACAATCAAAACAAGGAATTTTGGAAAATAGGCACAACAATCTCCCCCTTTTTGATTTTTTGACAAATATACTTGATATTGTGATTAGAAATAAGCAATGTAATTTATGTATGATATATGTTTCAATGTTGAATTCAAAATTTGTTAGATTTTGCTCCCCCTCACTTAATGCATAGTTTTTCAAGATGATTTCAATCACAAACAAGTTATTATTTCTCCCCCTTTTGTCAAAAAGATTAAAAAAGATAAATGTGATAAAGAAATAACATTTTATTTCATTAAATAAAAGATTACAACTAGTTGAAATTTAAAAAACACAACTACATAAAATATAAGGGCTGAAAGGAAAGCTAATTTCCGAAATGAATTCCTTTGCCTTTAGTAGCAGCTCCACTAGCTCTTTCTATAAATTTTTCTTGCAAAGGAATGGAATCAGCAGAGGATGAAGAAGATAAAGAACGAGGTAGATGGGGCTCGGGAGGACCAGAAGGACCAGCTCCGCTAGAAGGTGGAACCAGAGGAGGGACATTGTCATCATCCTACTCCGAAGCAGATGAGCAGCTAGCTTGAAGTTTTGACATAATCTCTTTAGCCATTTTTCAATATTTTTTAGACGATGTCTATCCTTCTTCGTTTTTGGAGTAGGAAGAGAGGTTGAGGAAGGAATGTCTTCAGTTCTAGACCTTTTAGATGGTCTAGCGGAAGGTTGAGGAGGATGAGGAGGAGAATCACCTTTGGATTCTTCTTCAGTTTGTTGTCCTCCAGCAGATGGTTTATTACCAAGAAAGCGGTTGTGGAATTGGCTTAGGATCTTGGCTTCAATAGTGAGATAGTGAAGGTTGATGGAGAATGAGTTGTTGATGGTGATATCCTTCTCAATTAAGGTTTGAATGGCGGGATCGCTGAAGAAATTTGGAACGACCCGGGTGGCAAGGTAGGTAAGAATGTGGTGAACATAGGGAGTTATCTTCTTGTTTTTTTGAACATCAAGAAGATGAGAGACAAGGACGGTTGCTCCACAGTAGGGTGTGGAGGTGTGAGCACAGTGAAGAAGAAGAAGATCTTTCTTTGAGACTTTGTTTCTCCCCTCTTTAGCAAGAATTGAGTAGGAGATAGA
>CATIWJ010147898.1:0-25440 GCA_949640765.1 Croton laevigatus | reverse complement strand
ATCAGCGGTGGGAGAGAGGAGATGAGGTGAGGCCGATGGAGATCAGTGGAGACCGATCGATGGAGAGTCGCGGAGGAGGGCCTGTGGAAGAGAGAGGATTTCGTGGCTAAGGAGATCGGACGTCGGTGGCAGAGGAGCACGATCGGTCTTCCGGTGGCTGTGAAACGGTGAGGGAGATCGGCGGCTTGTTGGGTTGGGAGAGTGATAGATCGAAGAAGAAGAAGAAATATGAGAGAGAGGAGGGGTGGCTGTGTAGTTTTAGGTTTAGGATTAGTTTTAGTTTTAGGTTTAAACCAAAGCAAACAAAAGTCTAAAGGATATTTTTTAAGATATCGGTCGGTTCCTATCGGTTCGGTTTTTCAACGAATCAAACTGCCAACCGAACCGATATTTTCGGTTTTTCTATTATTAAAACCGAAGCCGAACCAAATTAATTGGTTAACCGAAAAATCGGTTCGGTTCGTTTCCGGTTCGGTTAACGGTTTTCGGGTTTTCTTTTTGTTCACCCCTAGTAGTAACATGAGAGAAATTTTGTAAAAATGATGTGATTAAATCACAATATTGGCCAAAATGCAGTAATGAAATCGTAATATTTTCAAAAACAATGACATATTAATTTTGGAGCCAACACTTCTTACAACGATCTCACGATGGAGAAAGGTGGCGGTTCTGGTGGACATGAAGTTTGTCAGCGCACGAGTTTCGATTTGGTGGTGATGGTATAGTTATTGGTGCAACACTGGTTGGTGGATGGAAATGTGGTTGCAAAACTAGAAAATTTCGGTTTGATCCTTGACTAGATGAAGAAGATGTAGTTAGATCCACGTCACATATGCGTGTTTTAATTTTATCGGCCTAATCATCAAAAACAAAGAAATTCGACGAGTCACGTATGCATATTATTACACCAAATTGAGTGTTATTTTGTGACTTTAAATATATTAAAAAAATCGATGAGACACTAAATTAAAACATTTTAAAAATGATTAAACACTAAATTTATCATTTTCTCATTTAACCATTGAAATGAAATTCTAATATAACAATTTTTTTTTTCTATGCCATATAATTGAGGATATATCTTATCAGAAAATAAAAATGGTGAAAAAAGAGAATCTTTCAAAAAGTATGTATGACAACAAAAGAGCTATGTCATGCAAAGTATAAAGAAATTCGCTTAGTTGGACATATTAATTGAGTTGGTAGTAATTAACGATTCAAGTGACAATTAGTTATTTGATTAGTTGTAAGTATTAGTATTTATAAAAATCCTATATTATATTTCACTTAATTTTTTTTAATATTTAGGGTAAGTTTTAATATAATATCCTAATTAAAAAAATAAATTTATTTAAAGTTTAATCTCATCTTCATTTAAAAAAAAAAAAAACTTTGAACTCTCACATAAATTATTCAAATTTTTATTAGCATAATTTAAAAATATCTATAGTCAAAATTATTACCTCAAATATGTTATTATTAATGGATTAAGAGTCCGTTTGATTTAGTTGTTCGTATCATTGACTGATATGCAATAGTTAACTTAAGTTAATGTTTGATAAAAATTAATAGTGATTGCTATTAAAATGTTAAATTACAAAAATGTTATATTACAATTGTAATAATTTAATTAATTTTTTAGCATATCGTACTATTTTTTTAATATTTAATATATTTATATGTATAATATTAATTAAATTATTAAATTACAAATATTATTTTAAGTATAATAATTATATATTATATTTTAAATAATTTAAAGACAAATAACATTAAAAATAAACTAATTTATAGCTATTTTATAAGACTAATATAGTCCTAATATAAACATTATCAACTATAATAAAAAAGTTTTAAATAGAAATTAATGGAATTAATAACTGATTGCAATTATCAAATGCTATTACTTATATAATTCTCATCTTACAAAACACATAAACTTTAATTATTGGATGCCCAAATAACTATCAATTACATCACACAAACATTTCATTAATAAGGCCAATAAGACAAAATGTAATTTATGGAAATGGAACTAAAGTTCTTAACTTTAACAAAGATGAGAAAACTAAATAAACCACAACTAAAGCTGATGTTTTAAATAGTTATTTTCCAACTTTTCATTTTTTCAGAAATTACTCTGCACATGGATTTTAGCAAGAGTTATAGCCCCCTAATTTTTAATTTTAAAAAGTTTTCTCTTAATTTTTATTTTATTTTAAATATAAATTTAAATATTTATAATATATAGCTCAACTTTTTCCATTTTTCAATCTGATTCGTCAATTTTTTTAATTGTTAGAATGAATTTAATTTGTTAGAAGCATAACTATATATATATATATATATACACACACACGCTAACAGATTTGAACCTACGTAATTGACGAAAACAGTTAGGTGGATTTATAGGCTTATGTAGCCTAAAATATTCAATATTAGGGAAATTAGAATATATATCTATCTACTGTAATAAATCGAATGGTATGGTTCCAAGTGTCGAACCCAGATCCGTTCTTTATTGATTTGGTAAAAAAGCAATAAGAGCCAAAGGAGAGGGCTTTGGGGACCCAATTTTGGAAACGGGTGTGGGTTCAATTTCATTAGTCTTTAGGATAAAACGGGTTCCCCGTGCTACCACCACCACATATATGCCTCCAAATTTCACTTTTCACTACTTCCACACATTTTCTTTCTTTTTTTTTTTTTCCTATTTCCTTTTATTTTCTTTCTTTTTAAAATTTGCAAATTAATGCCTTATGAGTTTTGAAATCCATAAATCTTAAATTGTATCATTAGAAATGATGCTTGTGATCGGATTAAGTAATTCATACTACCTCCGTTTTTATGAGATGTTTACATCTCCGTTTTTGGGTGTTTTTTTGAGTTGTTTACATTTTCATTTATAGTAAGTTTTGTAATTGTTTATTATTATTTTTTTATTAGTATTGGTGAAAAAGTAAGTTTTTAAAGGGTTAGTAATTGTTTATTATTATTTTTGTATTGGTATTGATGAAAAGTTGGTTTGTATTGGTATTGATGAAATAGTGAATGTAAAGAAATGAAAAAAATAGAGATAGTATTTGATAATTGTGATTTATATATATATATATATATATATATATATATATATAAGATTAGCAAAATTATATGTAATTAAAGCCTAAACATATTGTAATGATTATTAATCTCATTTTCGAACATAATATATAAATAGACATTTCTTTCCTCGAACAAGGAATATAAACATAAGACATTTTGTGATTAAGACCTATAAACTGAAATAACAGCAGTTGAAGAAGGAAAAAAAAGGGAACATTTCTATGACACGTAGCAAAAGATGAGAACCGACAAGGAAGCAGTAACTTAATTTAATTGTAATATTGTTTAAAAAGCTTTGGACGACATAATTAAGAATTATTTGTGGTGTTTTTATTGGTGAGGTCAAGGCTATTTTCGGTACTAATCTTTTCATTTTTATATATTATTTTAAAAATAATGTCACTGTTTTTTTTTAATAAAAATATAAGTGTTGTTATAGTTAAATTGTCCATATAATATAATTATTATTTTTAGTTCATCATCCGATTTCCGATACTAAATCACTAATTTACGAACATCGATTAATTCATATTTGAACCGGACATATTATTATTGAGTATGACAAGGCAAAAATCTCTTTACCGAATTTAACATATCAACATTCTCAACACTCAAACTTGAAAATAAAATATGTTCTTACTAGCTAGTTGATCTAATTAATTTTTTTAATGGGTGTATGATATGTTGCAAAATATGATATTTATTTATTTATTTTAATTTATAATACAAATAAAAATAATGAAAGAAAGTCAAATGTAGTACTTTACCAAAATGAATGAGATGACGGGATAATAAATAACAAGAAGTCCCCAATATCTAAGACAAAAAAAATAATAATAATAACAAGAAGTCAATAATAGTGAGAAATATAGTGAGTACATATATAAATAATTCTTTCTCCGACAGCTAGAAAATTGCTTATATTTGTCAAAGCATTAATTGTTAGTAAAAATAATATACTTTAAAAAAAAATTGTTCCTAAAATTTTAAAAATGATGCTATCTACGTGTCAACATAATAAACACAATCGAACCGAAACGAATCAAAAATCGATTAACCAAATAGTTCGGTAATTAATTTTCGGCTGAATCAAACCCCCCCTCCCCACACACACACACATATATATATATATATATATATATATATATATATATATATATATATATAATATCTCTCTCTCTCTCTCTCTCCCTCTCTCCTTTCCAACCACTGCCTACCTTTCTCTCTTCCAGCCACACCTCTTTTCATTTTCCATCTCTCTCTCCTTTTCCTCTCATCTTCGTCTCCTTTCCCTTAGCACCATAACTGGAATATAGAGGGTTTGTTTTTATAAACACTAATGATGCAGCAATAGTTTCTCCCGCATGATCCGTGTCACGACCCAAATTCGATGGCTAAGACCGGCGTGTAATCAGACTGAAGTCTGACTATACAAGCTATTAAAAATAACAACTTAAAATACCAATATTTTATAAACCATTTATCACTATAAGAAATTTTTCTAAATTTTATAAGATCCCACATCGGTTATGGATTGAAATTGTATATGATATATAATTTAGACCAATTATCTACTTAGTCAACTTGGGTTAACCATTTTAGGCCAGTAGATTTGGGCTTAAGTAGTTAACTAAGGCAGTTAGGTGGATCTTTTGCAGACTTGTGCGGTTAGACTCCGGTCTAACTGCACGCCGGTCGTGGCCCCTGGGTTGGGTCGTGACAATCCGACCCTAGATTGTTCTCATCAATCCTGTAAGCTTGCCGTGAAGTCATCATATCCTTTGGCCGCTACCAGAAGTAATGGACAGTGTTACCATCTCCTACCTACATAGCTAGCGCCTTCGACCTTTCTATTTGTGCTAAGCAGATGAACTCGCCTCTTCTTCATCTCTTTTGTTTTTTTTTCTTTTTTTTTTAATTTTTATTTAATAGTGATTGTAAATTGTAATTGATAAGTATAATTTCATGTTTTTCATTTCGTTGTTGGTTTGAATGTTTCGGAATTTGTTTATTGGTTTAATATGAATTTTTCTAATCTGTAATCATATATGTAATTGGTAGTTGTGGTTTTGACTTAGGGTTCATGCAGATTCAAATGATAGTTGTGATTTTGATTTAAGGTTTCTGCAAATTCAAATTGAAATTGTGTTAAGGATTTCATTTTTGATTTTAAAATCGAATCGAGGGGAATAGAACCGAATATTACGGTTTGGTTGATATTCGGCTTCCACCCATCGATTGCAAGAAAATGATCGGTTTATTATGCGATTTCATAAAAACCGAACCGAATTTACTCACTACTTTAAAAGTCTTGATTATTTAGCAAAGGGTAAATTATGTAAGCAAAGATGTATTACAAAATAAAGGTATTCAGTCAGTTTAGTCTAGTCATGATTCTTTATAAAAAATATTTTAATTATTATTTTTAATATAAATATAGTCACTACCGGACTTGATAATATTGTGGACTATATAATAAGGTTAGCCATTTTTTTTTTTTTTTTTTTAACATAGATAAGGTTAGCCATTTTCTATGTAGTAAATTGGTACTATTAATGTGATTGACAAGAACTAAATATGAGGCCTTCACATTCTAACATCTCTATAGTAAGTAAGACAATCGAGGAGACTATACCCTGATTGATAATTATTATTGTTTTAACTATGTGAAAGTATATGTAGGTGGACTTTCAGATTATAAAAGTAACTATTAATTTAACTAATAGATGTTAAACTATTCGAAACATAAATAAATATAAAACTATAATTCCTAAAAATATAAACATTACACTGTAAAATACAGAAAAAAATAAAAAATTGTATTTCTTTAATTAAATATAGTCCTTCAAATTCAATATTTAAATTCGACAAAATGTGATAAAAATACAAGTTAAATTAAAAATTAACCCCACTCTTCAAAACTAATTAATATGCATAACATTTCAAGTAAATATTTATTTATTTTTAACATATCAAACAGTCTACAATGGAATGCCAAAGTGCATGATTAAATATTTTAAACGTTAAAAATTATTTAAAATTTGTCTTAATTTTTGTTTTCAAAAACCTAATTTGTTATGAAACGGTAAAGCATAATGGTGATTAATATACGTACGTACGTATAGGAGTATGGAAATGGGGCCCATAGTATCTCTCAAATAAAGCCACGCTCATGCATCAGCAACACTTGACAACTTAACATCACATTATTTCAATCTCAATTCTACCATTACCTAATCCAAATTAAAAATGGTTGCAACTACAAATAACTCTGTCCTCGAGTCTAAGTAGGTTGAGTTTGAATATTTCTTTTCACACCTGGAAGAGTATACGAGTTTATATTTATGTTCGAAAAAATCAAATTATTAAAATAAAAATACTAATAAAATTTATTATTATTATAAAGGTAGTACTAGTATGTTATTTGGACTTAACTCTATAGTAAAAATTATATTTTATTCATTTGAAATCTATGGATTGAAGAGTCGATAGCACCACAGTAATTATATATAAATTTTTAATTTTTAAAGAAAATATTTAACTTTTTCATTATTTTTATTTTTTCTTTACAAGTTGCAGTATAGGCATAGTGCCTCAATCCTCATAATAATATAAAAGAAAACGGTGGGTGAAGAAGGACTTGCATTGTATTATTTAATTAATCATTATATCTCATGCACAATATTGTTACATTTAACATTATTTTTTTATATATTTAATAATTATATCTCATCCCTTACGAAAATGGAAAGTCAACAAATTTTTTAATTTATTTTAGGTTAAAACTATCTCAAATTTCAACAAACAATTGTAATATATGCAATAACTGCGCAGCATCGCAAAACAAGTAGCAAAACCCTGAACCTGTCCTATGAGCAACCTTAGCTATTAAACGAGCCAAGCCGAGCTGAATATTGGTTTTTTGAGCTCAATTTGTTTCAGTTTGTTTATCAAAGGAGCCTCAATTTTTAGTTCTCATGCGCTCGGTTCATTTATTATCTATCCGAGCTCGAGTTGAGCTTTTACCGAGCGAACACTGAGTGGCTCGTGAGTAGCTCGGCTCATTTGTAGCCAGGAGCGGACCCAGAAAAATTTATAAGGATGGGCGAAATTATATTGAAGTAATATTTTTGAAAAATCACTAATAATTTTCAAATTTGACAACTATATTACCAAATATAACATGTTGCATTTTCTTTAAAATAGTGATTTTTTCATAACATAAACAGAGTTAGAAATTAAAATTAGTATCGATAAATGTAATTTTATTCAATAATAATAAATAATAAAGTTTTCATGAATAATATTTTTATTAATTTGAATTCAATATATTTTAGTTTTTACTTTACAATTAAAAATATTTACATATAAAACTTAAACAATTTTAAATTAAAAATTGTATTTATACACTATATACTATTATAAATATTTTAGTGTATGGCATAGTTTCGAATAATTAACATAGTTTCGAATAATCAACATTTTAAATATAATTTTTTTTTTGATATTGTATACATAGATAAAAAATTAAATAAGGAAAATGTATTTAATTAACATTTAATTAAAATCTAATTTACTAAAGTGAAAAATAAAATTAACTAAAGGTTATATATTTGTATATCAGGTTGCATGTGAATTTGATGTTCATTTCCATATACACAACCTGTTGATTTTTATGAAGAGTGGTGTTGAGACACATGTACAATGGTTAATATAATTTTGCAAGATTCTTATTTTCTTAGCTAAAAAAGTAATAAAAATTTTGCATTTTCAAAATTGAGGGTAGGCATACGCCTATGTTCGGCAAGAGCTAGGTCTGTCAATGTTTGCAGCCCTATCCATCGAGTTTATAAGACTATTATTATATCTAAACTTAAAATTGATATTAAAAATGAGTTCTATAAAAGTTAATTTATCAGAATAAAGTTATTCATTAGATAATTTTTCAAAATAATAATTTAATTTCCATAAAAAAAATAAAATAAAAAATTTAAGTGAAAAAAAAAAAAAATAGAGGTCGAGCATATAGAAGGGGAACAGCGCAACTGAAACAGAGAATAGTTGATGGAGAATATAAAGAAATAATCGGGAAATAGTAAAAGCAGTTATAAGAAGCGGTCCGAATTTCAGGTATCAAATTTAACACAATCCCCACTCTCACATTTAAAATAGGAATACCACTCGCTTAAATCATCTAGGACGTGTCGTATTTAAGATTATATCATCGTTGACGTCAATTGTAAAAGCCAATGTATCAATAAAGAAAGACTGAAAATATAGATACCGACACGTGTCAGAAGGGAAAACAGAGTACCCAATAGTTTCGTACTCGCGGAAAGTGAGGGTAAAACGCGGGTAGAAAAGAAAAACAAGAGATGACTAGGGGAAGCCTGTCTGGTTTGGATGGTTGGTTCTTCTTCTTCTCCTCTTCTCTTTGAGAATTTAATTTTTTATTTTTATTTTCTTTAATTTTTACTTTTTATTTGAAAATAATAAGTAATAATTATATTATTATATTTTTTGTGGAGAGAATAAAAACCGAAAATAGAAGAAAAGAAAAAAATTTAAGGAAAAAACAAAATAAGCTCTCTCGCTCTATCTCTGTCTATTTCTTTTTTTTTTTCCCCTCTTTCTCTTTCTATCTCTAATCTAGAACAGAGCTTCTTGTTCTGTGGATTTGATTGTTCTGTTCTGTTAAGTTTCTGGAGAGAGAGAGAGGGGTTGATACAGTGACGGCGGGAATGAGGATTCCGGCGGGGTTTGGTGGTACTTGTACGGTCATAGTTTGGTGATGGAGGACGATCATAATAGCTCTTCTTCTCAATGGATTTTGATGCCGGAATTCCGATGTCCCGAACTGCTCCACCGTCTGTGACTGAGGGACTCTCTCTGTCACCGTCCATGACTGAAGGTCTTCTTCTTATAATTATTATTCCCTTACTCTTTTCTTTTTTACTTCAAGTTATTTCAAAAATGCAAGTCGTTCTTTGCATTTTTATTATTTTTAAAATTGTTAATTTTGTGTTCTTGTTTATTTTTAAATAAAATTATTATTCGAAATGCTTTTTAAATGATCAGGCGTCGGTTAAATGCTTGCGAATTGTCTGTTTTACCCTTTTACGCGGTTAATTTTGCTTGATCATAGGTGGAATCGTGTTCTTTTAATACAGAATTTTTCTTTCTTTTAATTTTTTTTTATAATTTCCTTTTTCTTTTTCATGTTTGATGAAGATGCAGAGGTTTAATTTATGCTTCGTTAGAAAGGAGGAAAATGTAACTAAAATCATTGTGTTTAAGGTTGTCTTCTTGCCGTGAATTGTCATTTTTACCCTCCTCTGTTACGAATTTCGTCTTGATCGGCGGTTATGGCAATCGACAATCACGGTTTAATCCTATGTTTGCTCTTTTTTTTTTTTGTATTCATGTTGTTTTAAGTGGGAGAAGGAGAGAGACACTGATTCCTTAAAAAGTGGTCTGAAACTGAAACTGATGATGTTTTTGGTTATCTCTGTAATGAAGTTGCTTTGATCATTACTGAATAATGACTGTGTTAATCTTTAGTAAATCATGATGATTACCTAAATAAACTGAATTATTCAGGTTATATTTTGTTTCCTTTTGTTTTAATTCAAGAAGCTTTCTCACTGTATTTATTTTTAAAACATTTGAATAATTTAGTAAAATTCAACCATCGCCAGCCTTTTTAAATTTTGGAAAATTAAGGAGAGAACAACTTAGCTTTTAGGGGTCAGAATGATTATGTCGGCTTTTGAACTTCTTGTATGATTGGAAAAAATTAATTCATGTTTTCATGTTTTCCGCATTTCTTGGACATCTTTGTCTGAAACCTTAAAAACTGGTTGTCAAATGTTGTCTCAGATGCAATGTGGCAAATGAACTTAAGGTCAAGTGAAACAACGGATTCTGGCCCCTATCCTGAGCGTCCTGGAGAGCCAGATTGTTCTTATTACATCAGAACTGGGCTTTGCAGATTCGGAGCTACCTGCCGATTTAATCATCCTCCTAACAGAAAGCTGGTAGGGTCTCCAGCATATTTTATACAAATTCTTGGAACATTTAACTGAATCATCTGAACTTTTGTCTCTTTCTGTATTTATTTGTTATGTATTTTTTACTTCCTCATGCAAACATGCGGTGCATATACTTCATGTTTCATGTTTACACTTTAACTAGGTAAACCGCTGGGAATCATTTTCTTTTTTCAACTAAATTTTGTTGAGTTTTAGGCTATAGCTGCTGCCAGGATGAAAGGGGAATTTCCAGAAAGGATGGGACAACCAGAATGTCAGGTAATATTTTTTTCTTCCTTGTGGATAGCACCGTGAAGTTATAAATAAAAATTGAGTATGATTTGTAAAATATCCTCCCCTCTTGGCAAACCCTAGCAAAAATGGAAAGATGAAATGGCAAAACACTAAACAAAATAGTCATTGTAAATGCTAAACTTCTCAACTCAGAAGTTTAGGGGCTGAGAATTGAATATATTATATACTAATATTGTGTTTAACTGTGCTCTAGTACTATCTGAAGACAGGAACTTGCAAGTTTGGAGCCACATGCAAATTTCATCATCCCAAAGACAAGGCTGGGATTGCTGGAAGAGTATCCTTAAATATTTTGGGATATCCACTTCGACCGGTATGGATTTTGTTCCTTTCCCGCCTTTTTCATTATTCTGACTGTCTGAAATAGACAGGCAATTGATTGAATCTATAACTTGGAAATGCAAAGATTCATTAGATTACAGGAATATGCAAAGATACTAGCTGAGAAGGCAAATGCGTAGAATACTAGAATGTGAGGACGGAGAAGTATTCTTTGTTGAAATTATAAACTTTGTTATAATGGCTTATCCTCTATTTTTCTGTGCTTTAGGGACATTTATGGAATGCATGGCACAATAATTTTGATAACAAAGTATACATTTGAAGGTTGAATTATAATCAGTGGATATATTGTTTTGTTTTCCTTACGTTTATATCTGCTCTTTTAATAATGAAAATAAAGATATGGTCTTATTTCACGTACTAACCCTGGCTTTCTGGGCATTATGCCATGTCTTGGCTGTTTGTGGTTCTCTGTGACACTTCTCAGGGAAAAACTTAGCAAATGTTATACTTCACTCTCTTTCCTGCAGAATGAGATTGAGTGTGCTTACTACTTACGAACTGGACAGTGCAAATTTGGAAGCACTTGCAAATTCCACCATCCTCAACCAACTAACGTGATGTTTCCATTGCGTGGTTCGCCTGTTTATCCTACTGTCCAGTCTCCAACTACTCCTGGTCAGCAATCCTACCCAGCAGGGGGTCTTACAAACTGGTCAAGAGCATCTTTTATTACCAGCCCACGGTGGCAAGCTCCTTCAAGCTATACACCTCTCATTTTACCTCAAGGAGTCGTTTCTGTTCCTGGCTGGAATGCATACAGTGTAACTTTCTCTATACCACTTTTATTTGAGCATCAAATTTTTTGATTCGGCAAGATTCTGGACGCATTCTAGAATCTACTTGCAGTAATAAGTGTATG
Source organism: Croton laevigatus (assembly GCA_949640765.1). Lineage (NCBI taxonomy): Eukaryota > Viridiplantae > Streptophyta > Magnoliopsida > Malpighiales > Euphorbiaceae > Croton > Croton laevigatus. The sequence continues at coordinate 13,788 of CATIWJ010147898.1, read as the reverse complement.
TCTGGAGCTTTTTAGAATGTGGCCTTTCGAATTTCCTAACATTTAATTTGGCTTTTTCTACTTGAACATGTTCAGTCCTTAAGCCAGCATTGAACTTATCCTTCCTGTTATTTGTTTCGGTGCAATGAGAGCTGCAAGTTTATTTTCTTATTGGTTTATCCTCCATTATTTTCTTGTATTCGAGTTAATTCTGTGTGTTTTATGGAACTTCTGAGGATTTTTGGTGACATGGTTATGTTATGTTGTTTGGACGATGCCTTTTCAGGGTCAGTTAGGATCAGTTTCATCTCCAGAGGGTCATCAACAAACAGGAAATGGTCAGGTATATACAACTTCCCGCCAGAGTGAATCAGCGAATACGGGTTCTCAAGCACAACTTTCTCCATATCGCTCTGGCTCTGTCCCAGTAGGATTTTATGCATTGCAAACAGAGAATGCTTTTCCAGAGAGACCTGGTCAGCCTGAATGCCAGTTCTACATGAAGACCGGGGATTGTAAGTTTGGTGCAGTTTGTCGGTTTCATCACCCAAGAGAACGATACGTTCCTGCTCCAGACTGTGTCTTGAGCCCTATAGGCCTACCTTTACGCCCGGTGAGTTCTGTTTTTTTATAGTTAACTTCTTTCTTTCCATCTTACTTTCATGATTAATCTGCACCTTGCATGTATTTCCTTGTTATTTGGCAACTCTGGTTGTTTTTTCCTCTAACTTGCTGAAAAGATTTTGTGAATCGACATCAACTCCCTTTCATTTCTTGCCACTCAGAAGTTAATAGGCCTCTCTTTAGAAACATTGACTGGATGATTTCAGTCCATTTCATGGAGTTGATTAAAAAAATTGTTGAGAAATTTCCCTCTGTGTATACTCTTAACTGTTATTTAATCTATAACAGGGAGAACCTTTGTGCATTTTCTACTCTCGATATGGTGTTTGCAAGTTTGGTCCAAGTTGCAAGTTTGACCATCCTATGGGAATTTTCACATACAATCTCTCGGCATCTTCTTCAGTCGATGCCCCAGTTCGACGTTTGTTGGGGTCATCATCAGGGCCTGCCGCATTAACTTTATCATCTGAAGGGCTTGTTGAGGCTGGCTCAACAAAGCCCAGGAGACTTTCATTGTCAGAGCCTAGACAAATGCCTTCTGGTGACGATAATATTGACACGGAAGGATAAAAATGTTACTGTTTATGATCATTTTGGTCGATAAACAAGTGTTGTCTGTAAATTCATTTCCAATTGCTGGAGATGTACAGAGTTTCATTGCCAAGTTGAAAACGCAATTCAGTTGACAGACTTGTGATCTTTTCTGAATTTCATATTGCTCCATTGTATAATCTGCAAATATTGTCACATTTGGTAAAACCTGTGTGAACATTTCATCTCTCTCAGGGCCCAATTTTTCTGTTTTTGTGTTGATTTTTTCTCTTCCAATTGTTGTATAAACAAACCATTTGCTTTTGCAAGCTATAAGGCCTCAGTCTGGCTTTCAGAATCTTCGTCGTAGATTCCAGTTGAAAAGTGCTGCTTACAAATTCTGCATGCATGTTCCATTCATTGATAGTCTCTCTGCCTTCTTTCTCTATTGCTAATTTGTACTCTAGGAATGGCTGGAGGCCGCGCTGGAACTGTCAGGATTTTGCCCAATTTCACGGCCGGTTCTCGAGTATTTTGTGAGCTAGATTTCTTCTTGCAGAATGTTTGTGGGTGACCTTGGTTTGATTAATAAAGCTTTCAGCAGTAGCAGGCTAAAGAGGTGGCAAGTTGTTTATTATTGTCTTGGTGCAGCGCTGGCGTATCTCACAGGTGAACTTACTTCTTGTCAGATATGGTCTTGTTTTTAACTACTGCTTTGTAGTTTAGTCTGCTGCCTCATTCATAGCAAGGTAATGATTTTGAATTTCATTTTCCAGGAGGCTTTTTAATATCTCAGGCAATCATTATCAGAATGCATAAATTGTCGTAACTTCTTGTGTGAGGCATATTTGATGTATCCTGGAAATCGTATCTGGTTCCAGGATATTTGATGTATCCTGGAAATCTTTTCATACATTGTTTGATATGCTCTGCAATTTAATGAAACTTTAGATTTGTCATGATGCTAATTTGCCTGTGCATTATTTGAATCATTCGCAAGCTTCCATGTTATCAATTTCTTCAAAAGTTTGCATAAATTCTTTCAGGAGATTACGTTGTTCTCGTTCTATTTATACTAAAATATTGTCATTTTACTTTTGCTTGCAGAAGCTTTACTCCGAGTAGGTGAGGGGCTACTCCGTGCACTGTCATTCGCATGAAATTTAGTTCCCAAGTGCTCAAAACACTACAGAGAACAGATTTCCATGATCAATCTGTAGCTCTTTTGTTTGCTTTTTTTTCCCTCATTATTATTGATGGAACAAAATATGAGAACGCTGGGGATTATTTTCATGGTTCAGCTATGATAGCAGCTGTTTTTCTCATGAATAAGAACAGATGGACTGACTTTATGCTAGCAGGATTAGTGCTAGTTTATTGAATCAAGATATCTATGGTTGTATTAGCAATAACAACAATTCTCAATGCTGTATGCTATAGAATTCCATAAAATTCATTGAAAAATTGTCAATATTCTTAACATTTTTATGAGCGTTACATTTAAGGTAGTTACAATAGAACTTTTTTTGAACCAATCAATCATCCAGTTATTAGTCAACCAAATCATAAATTTCAAACCCATTATTGAAATTCAGATACTATTACTTAGATGTATCTCGCAAACAAGATTCATTCTTTCGTCTCACCCTCAGTTTGCTGCTGCTTAGCCGCATCGACGCTATCAATGGGAGGCAATGTCTGCCAAAAAAAAATCAGAATAGCGGTGAGCGAGACATTTATCAAACAGGTTATGAGCATGAAAAATAGAGAAGAAGCAAAGGAATTATAATTACAAGATCAGGTTTGTAGATGTTATGGACAATAGAGGCGCCGGCAAGAAGTGAAACGACGACGACGACGCTTGACCAGGCCAGCGAAGGAGTGCCGGTTGGCTTCTTCCCTGCTCCGAATTTATTGTTCATTCTCGCAACCAAATTTCGATCCGAAAGCTGAACGCCTAGGAAGAGGAAGAAGGAGAGCTAAAAATGGGTGAATGTTTTGTGGACTCAGCAGCCCAATTAATGACTCATATTGGGCCAGAGAGAATAGGTGTGGTCACAAGTATAATGCTCTTCTAAGCTACTTACATTTTAGGTGGAAAGTTAAATTTTAAGAAGCATTTTTTAAAAGTAGTCTATATGCTGTTAAAATTGTGTAAATAACTAAATACATTAAATTGTTTGAAAAAGTGGCTGAGGTTGTATTTATTGATTTTGTGAATTAAATTTTAATTTAAAACTATTTGATAGCTATATGAATCTTTTATTTAAGAATAATTATAGGATGGAACAGACGACATGCCAGCAGTAACCAATCAATAAAATTAAAACATGTGATAATAATTTGAATTAAATTTAAAAAATAATAAATTACTGTATTAAATGGACACTTAAATCAATACAATAAATATGTTAATAATGAGATTCCAGTTAATACCCTAAGTTCGTAGATCCTTAGTCACAACTTTTCTTTTAAATAATTTGAGATCAACCTCTCCTCTTTTAACCCATTCCATATAACATATTTGTGAATCAAGATATGAGGTGTGCTTAAAAGTTAAAACATGAACGTCTTAGCAAATACATCATTCTTTTATTTTGTCTCTTAACTTCTGCCAATTCCAATTTTTAAGTAAATATATTTATTTCTAATCGTGTCCAACCACTAATTTGCGCTTAATCAAACAACACTGCTTATAAGTTGTGAAAAAATTAAGCAATAAGTATTGTAGTATTAAAAACCGTAACTAGCCTCCAAATCAAACCAACTTTTACCTCAATAATATGAAAAGCAACAATGAAAGAAGCGTTATATAAATATGAGTTGGATTCAACTTTCAACTGATAACGAGGGATAAGTACAAAGCAAGCATGGTTTGAATACAGTGTAGCAAAAAAAAAAAAAAAAAGTCAGAAAAGAAGCAGAGCGGCTTATAGTCAAAAAGACCTTCCACATAATAACACTCACACTATAAGCCATAAACATTTAATTAAAATTTACTAGCAAGAAAAGAGAAGTGGACCAAAACCAAAACCTTTTTTCTTTAAATTCTTTTTTCTATTTGATTTGTCACACAACAAAAGGCCCTTAAAACCCACTTGTAGCACTCTTTACTCTCCAACCCCAACCCCAACCCCAACCCCAACAATACGCAAAATGACCCAATTATTACCTTCTCTTTAATTCCAGACACCCTAATAAGCAGTTTCTATTCTTCAAAAACTTCAAACCCCATCAACCAAGCCATATAAATTTTGCATTTATTTATTTATATTTTTATTATGATCTGCCAACAAACCAATCAATCTTTTCTCACTACTACTACAATAGATCAAAACCCTTAACCCAATTTGCATCATTTCCCACTTATTTTGCACTCTCAGAAGAAGAACCCACATCCCCATCTTGAAAGATGGGAAAGATTACATCTTCTTCTTCTTCTATCATGTCTGCTTATTATGGGGTCACCCACCACCTCCACCTCCACCTTCCTCTTTTGCTCCTTCTCTTCTTGCTTTTTTCCCCCAATGCCTTCAGTTACAGTGATGCAAGTACAACTCTACTCCAAGTGAGTTCTTTTTCTGTTTCTTTTTTAAAAGAAAGTTGTTTTCTTTTAGATCTCTTTTGATTTCTTGTCAAATTGGAGGTAATGGGCTATAGTGGAATTTATAAATTTTTAATCTTTTTATGATTTAGGGAAATGGGTCTGCTGAGACGATGGGAATGGTGCCTTTAATGGAGCCAAAGAAAGTGGTGGAAATGAGATTAATGTTGAATGAGAGCAACAGTAGAAGGAGATTAAATGGGTTTCAGATATGTGCACTTTGCACTTGCTGTGGAGGTGCTAAAGGTGCTTGCTTGCCTTCTCCTTGTTGCTATGCTATAAATTGCAATATTCCTAACAGGCCTTTTGGTTTCTGTTCCTTCACTCCAAAGACCTGTAATTGCTTTGGATGCCATATTTAATAATTCTTCTTTCTTTTTCCTTTTTTTATTTCTTGAAGGGTTATCTTCTTGATTCTGTTGAATGGGGAAGAAGAACTAAGAAAGAAGAATATCTGTTCTTCATTTGTTTGTTAATAATTTTATTGTTATTATTATTATTATTTAGTGAGATTTGCTATTACCAAGTCTTGTTTTGGTACTTCCAGAGGGAATTGTGTATAAATTTTTATGGAAGTAGCAGTGCCTCAAGATAGTGGCACCACTAGGATTACCATTTTATGAATATTTGGGGGAAAACATTAAATTGTTTTTTGTTTATTAAGCTACTTCTTCTCTGTTTGTGATAATTTAAACACTTGTTTGAGAATATATTTTATTTTATTATATATATTAATGCTAATGCTCAGCTGGTAGTGTGTTTACTCATGACAAAGATTAGGATTCATGTTATTTTAATCTTCTCTTGTTATTTATTTATTTATTTATTCTACCATTGGATGTAATGCAGATTTCAAAATTAAGAAGACTATAATATGATTTGGGTATTTCTTTATTTTATTTCCACTTATATACTTGTTATACAACATGTTAGGGACCTATCTTCTTGTCTTTTTTTAGGCTTTTTCATTTGCTTCTTCCACTGTCATCTCTACTTATTCTTGCATATAATATTTAGCAGAAAGTAAAGTTTTGTTTGTTTTATTTTGTTAAATAGTGAGATTTCTCTGCTTTCACCTTCTCATAATCCTAGTGATACATCTTTGTTTGGTCTTGTAATGCAGAGTAATCGCGTTTATATATTGCATGATTTTCTTTGTAACCTTACAAAGGAAAACCATTTCTCCTCCAAAACGTTACAAAGAAAAAAATCATGCAACGCAATGGCGATTACATTATTGGAATCTCTTGTTGATTGATGAAATAGCATGATTGCTCTGGCAATGGTGCTTCTAGTACAGTAATGGGGTGGGTGGCTGAGAGGAGAAAAACCTAACGTCAACCTATTCTATGCCTGCAAAGTTCAAACATATCATGTTTTGGTGTGGGTAGTGGTCCCTTTTTATCGTTTTCTTGATAAATCAGCACACAAAACACACATACCAAAATCAATCATCAATAGATATGCAGAAAGACAGGAACTCTTTTTCTTTCTGAATTACCTTAAATTGACGATGATGATGAAATTGCTAATTGTTGGTGTTTGAAGAGATGAGAAATCTTTATTGGTGGTGGATAAGATAGAGAGGTGATGATATTAATGCATGTAGATGTAGCCAACCCGCATATAATATTTAGGTGGGTGGAAGTTGGGTATGAACAATTAAGCCTAGCCACTACTATTTTCTATTGTTGTAAGTTGGGAGTTTTATCATCTCTCTTCAAAGTTCATTAATATATATATATATATATATATATAATCTTCTGGTCATTGCACGGGAGTAAATATTCTAACTTTTTTAATATTTTTTTTCCCTTTACACTACATTAGATCTTATGTATTCTGTGTTTTTGTATATTTTTTTTAACATAGTTTTTGTATATGATTCCTTGTCTCCTTTTTTAATATTTTCTTTTCCTTTTACTACATTTTTAGTTGTCGCCGTATCACCAGTAGGTCACGAGTTGAACCCTGAAAACATCCCCTTGTCGAAATGTAGCATAAGAGCACGTATAACCCATACTAGGAGGTCACGAGTTGAACCTTGGAAACATCCCCTTGTGGAACTGTAGCATAAGAGCACGCATAATTGATTCAAAGTGGTCTGACCCTTCTCTCAGGACCCATGCACAATGGGAGTTTCATTCTCTGGGCTGCCCTTTTTCCCTTAGAGCTAAGAAAATCATAGTTCACTTCTTCCTGCAGATGTGAGCTGAAAACACATTGACCGTGTGTTATGTGTTTTGGGAAGAAATAATGGTTTTTAAAAAAAAAAAAACTAGGGTTGATGGAAGATATGGACATATCTTCCTGTTGCTGGCTTTGGTGTCTTGAAAAAAGTGATTGGGAATCTCATTGACCTCTTTTCTTAGGAAGATTTAAAACAACCCACATGCTGTTTTAAGGGCAAGTAGCAATCAAATGGTTGGTGTTTTCATTAATAACACCTCCAAAATAAAAATGTATTTATATATATAATTTTTTCTTTATAATTAACAATATAAGACGAGCTGATTTTTTACTTGATAAATTATCCAGGTTTGATGAGCTTGATTTGGGTTGGGTTCGACCCAAACCTAAAAATCGAATGACTCAGATTTTTTTAGAAATTCAACTTGGATCAAATTTAATTTTGCCTCGTGCCAAATCAGGCTGAGGTTTGGCGTCAAGTGTTTTTTTTTTACATAGATATTAACTCACACATGCTCATGCACCCAGGAAATAGGGTTTTTGGTTGCTAAGAAGAATTGAACTCGCGACTGCTGGCTCCTTCAACTAAAGCTATTCTGCTTATGCTACCCCATCTCCTTGTCAAGTTTTTTTTTTCCCCCTCGATCGAGTTGTGCTAAAATCCTAAATTTTTGATAAATTCCTTCTGAATTCAATCCGTCGGGTCGAGTTGAATCTTTATGCCCAACCCTAATTTATTATTATCATTAATGAATTTTTAGATAATACTGGGTAAATGCAATACACTGCACATAATTGCAATTGTATTGCATCAATGAAATGAGTAACCTTTCCTTGGAAAAAGAGAGACATTAGTAACCTTATCTCCCTAAATAAAAGTCATTCATCCATATAATATCATAAGCTTAGGTTTTCAGACAATTAACTTGTTAGAAATTTGAATAACTTCATATAAAAAAAAAGCCACGAACATGTATCACCTTTTAGACAACTTGTTCGTGTACGATTAATACACTCAAATTATAAATTATAATTAAAAAGAAAACACAAACATAAATAATAAGATTCATGCGATCAATACAGTCAAATTATAAAGTATTCATCGTTTAAATTTCTTTATTTTTTTTTAATAGAGATAAACAAGAGCTATTTTATTAATGAAAAGATGAGTGCATCAAGAAATTACATAAACTCTTATATAAGAAATCAACAAACAGAGATCTTATACAAGAAACTAACATAAAACTTGAAGGTGCGGATTGAATCGATAAAATTAACAACAATTACCAACATGAATGAATTTCCACATCCTAATACAACAAATGTACTGAACATTAACATAATCTTTTTTAGAACTATAAGTTTTTGAAGTCAAAATCTGTCCCGTTGCATTTCCCATCAAACCCACCATTACCATCAGTAATATCAAAATCAACTTTTGAATGTTTGATTCTTTTCCCATTTTCACCACCCCCTTCTCAGAAATTACCCAACTTTCAAATCTGGACAAAAATAAATTAATGCAAATTCAAAAGTTTATTTATTTTTTGTCTGAAATGTAATGCAAATTTAAAGTTTATTTCTGAAATGACTTTTTTTAAAAAAATTTATAGGTTTTGAAGGCCTATATTTGTTCTTGTCAATCTGGCAATTTTAGCTGTTATGGTTCTGTTTCTTTTATTTATGGCTACTCTTTAAAACAAATTGGAAAAAGCTGTGTTGGAAATTTTTTTTTTTGTTTTTCTAATCCCATCTGTTTTCGCTAAATATAAGTTTTATAGCTAAATATATGGAGGAGTATTCTATTAATAAGCCTATTATATAGGCTTATAAGTTAAATATGATACTATCAATTATTATGGGAAAAAAAAAAAGCTAATAATAGTAAAAATCAATAATATGTACATTGTTTTAAAAAAAATATATATTTGAATGTGTAAATATAGGCGATCTTACAATGCATTTACTACAAGAAGCTGATCCCACGGCTCAAACATGTGACTATGCGACGATAATTTTATTATTGCACTAAGGCTTCCTTCATGTACATTTGTTTAAAATATAATTAAAATTAAAAATTACCAGAATTAAAACATTTCTAAAATTTATCGTTCATTTTTTTTGTGTGGCATTTGGATTATCATAGTTATCAAAATTATGATTCAAACTTTATGATTTTAAAATTTTTAACAAGTAAAATGTGAATTTTAATTGAGATTCAAAAAGAAAAAAAAAATTGCTGGCAAATTTTAAGCATTAAATTATTTATATTGTCAAAATCTAAACTCAATATTTTATCAATCAGGTGTGGTTTGATTGGTCTGGGGTGGATCATCTTAGCGGCAAGCATATGCCAAGGTCCCTCTAGCTAAAATATGATTATACTAAACATAACTATGATATGTAGCTTGCAACAATGTTCTACTTATTAGTGACTTCCCTTTTATTTATTTATTTTTTTTAAGAAGAAACTTCTCTTGTATTGAAAAGATTAAATATCTCAAATTTTTGCTTTATTTTTCAGCCTAATACTCCATATATAGTTCATTTCAACCATTTCTTTTCTCATACTTAACCATAGAAAAAGGGAAGAAATCATTTAATTGGAAAGTGATTAACATTGCTGTTAATATGACAATTGAGGGTTGATTAATCAAGTAAATCACATCAATGGTCACTCCCAATGAATAAACATAATATCTCAAGCATGATAAGTGAATAATGAGTAATAATTTTGATTTTCCCCTTTGTTGAGGACATCTTAATCATTTTTGAAAAGGACTCATATTCACATTAATGTTCAACTTTAGGTGCTAGCTGGCTTCATTTATGTATAACAATATTCTAATAATTAGCCTTTTTTTTGGGAGGAAAATTAATCTCAAATTTATGTACAAATTTTATATGCAATTATTATTAAATTATAGTTTGATTTGTATTATAAAAGTGTTTTCAATGCTATGTAGATTTTCTAATTTTATCATCACATCATTCGAAAAGTAAAATAGAGAATAATTTTTTTTTAAAAAAAAAAGAAAAATAGAAAACAATTTTAAAATTTTTTTCAATACTAATATCTATTTGAATGTTAAGCTGACATATAAATTCACATTTTTTAGCGAATCTTTTATATTTGAAAGGTTTGCTAGACAATTCTTCATTCAATATTTTACTTGTGATTTATCATACATCAAATTGAAGATCCGAAAAAGAAATAAAATAAAGAATGAAAGAAGATGCGATGGAGAAAACTTCTTAAAATTCAATTTTTATAATTAAACATTTAGTCACATCATTATTCATTGCGCTGACGGTGCTTATTTTACAATTTACAACACTTTTTACGATAACATATAGTCCAATAATAAGTGTATCGTTATATTTACATCTAGTAATAAACTTTATTTTAATAAAAAATATAAAATATTCAACATAGCTTACCATTTCCCCCTAAAGACCGCAACTTAAAGCATTACTTCCGTTTTAAAAAGAGCGTCTTTTAAAAATATATTAAGAAGTCTATTTTAATTTATCTATATGAAAGCATTTTACAAGAATAGTCTTAATTAATATAGCAGTTAACAGGATTCAAATTTCATCATGTCTCCCCTTCATATTTACAGTGCACCAGAAAAGACAGACAGAGAAGGTTCAACCGAAAAATGTACACTTAACAAAATTTTTTTGCTCCACACTTCATTAATAAAAGATGACCAGATGATCAATTCAGTGTAACCTTTGCCAGCCTAAAACGATTCTTTTCGGTATTTCTGGTCTTTCCTTTCTTTTATGTCATTACATTTTTCCTTATTGATTGAAAAAAAAAGAAAGATTTAATTTCAATATGTACAAAGACGAACAGAATACCTTCTTCAACTTTGCTGCAACATAAGGATGATTCCAATTTTGATACTTTGAAATATTTCTTGCTCCTCTGCATATTCATTCTCCCTCCAATCTCCATCACCGCACTTGTATCATCCTTCTTTGTCGCTATTGTTGGAACATAAAAAATGATCATCATCATAATTTACACAGCTCTAGGTGATAAACGAAAGCTAGGCATGCTTTGTTTTCCAGCAACTTTGTATGGATCTATCCAACATTTATCATCCTTAGCAGCATTTTCCCATCTTCGTTCAAAAATTTTGTATTCGTGGAAAGATTGTCTCCGTACCTGCACAATATCATAGCCAATACATAAGATTTTTTAGCAGTAGATTCCAGATTAGCATTTAGCTGCAGTTTCCACAGCATTTTACTTAAACATATATAATATGGACTTGTTTTGTTTTTTGGTTAACAGAAATCAATCAAATTTAAAACTGCTACAAATAAACTGAAATAACAGAAACTGAATCAACAATTAAATTAAAACAAAAGATGCAAGCAAATAGGTATAGTTACTTACTTACTTCCAGTCTAGGATCCTTTTTGTTTGGATGATGTGCTTCCTGCAAAAACATAGAAAAGACTCAGCTTCACCGAAACAATGAATAAGGTGAGTATCTATCCACAGAACCAACTCAGATAGCGAACAGAAGAAAAACTTAATATACTTACTCTCTGGCGGCTAGGATTCGTTTTATTTGAATGAGTTGATCCCTGCAAATCAGAGAAGCCACAACTTAAAGAAATCATGAAGAACACCTAACACAAATAAAAATTGCTATTACAAAACATGTGATGATTTCAGATTTCAAATCTAACCTTATTTTTGCCTGGGCCCCCAAGTGTGGGACGGACGACCATGATGAACTATGTATTCAGCATCCACAATGCCAATATTTTTCAGTCCATCACCCTATAAAATTGGCAGTTATAAGATTGGGAATGCAAATATAGAAGAAACCTCAATGTGAAAAGGCTTATCTGTGCACAATAACCAAGGCGATAATCAAGACCCCAAGCATGGATCAAGTCGCTCTGAAAAGGAAAACATCATGCAGAAAGATGAGGACAGGTTACTTAGATGATTCCTAATCCTAACATATACAGAGCAACTAAATAGAACAAGGGTAATATAAATCATTATGTCATTCCCAGAGAACCCATGCCCATCTACGAGATGGCATTTTTTTCTTAGCAACATGTGCAAGACTAGATTGACCAAAAGCCGTAGATAAACAAAATAACAAAACAATTGTGTACAGTGCGAATTGACATGCCTGGATCATATGCCATACACAGCGCCAAGCAGCTCTTGAGAAAACAGGGGCCATCATTTCTACCTATCTACAATCAGAGATGAAGATTATTGTTGAATCTAGAAAATGCAATAATTGACAACTGCTACAGTGGCCTTTTAAAAAGATAATAAATAAAAGAAGAGCCATTGAAAATATATGCTGAATCATGTAAATTGTTTTACCCTGTGCATGGAGGAGCTGTACTATTGCCATCACAAATACCAGGCTTGAAAGTGCTTCTGCTCACATTGAAACAAAAACACAGACCAGAATAGAAGAGTAAGGAAACCCTTGACCAAATAAAGAAATTAAATAGTTAAGTACAATAAAATAAGCAAGCAAAGCAGCATGGCATTTAGATACGACAAATTTCCTACACAGATCTAATGCTGAGAACAAAATTGGGAAGGTATTTTTCCTCGTAAAGAATAAATATTATCATCAGAGAAGAAAGGAGATGAATAAGAACCTGTGAATAAGTGATTTCCTCAAGCGTGCAGTGATTTGCTGCTGTACTCTGATTTAGCAGTATCAAGAGCTGGCTGGGATATTTCAATGCCCTTGCTTTTAACAATTGACACATACCTAGGAGAGAAATAAGTGAAAAAATTCACTTCCAAGCATTGATAATTTAAAAGACATCCTAATGATGAAGCTATAATTATTTTTTGCAATTTTTGCAGATTATTGGTAATGCGACTTTCATGTTCATATGAGAGCTCTTTATCTCAATTAAGTAGAAGGTTATCCCAAATATTTCTAACCATTCTTTTCTCGCTACCCTTTCTTTCACTTGTAGAGGATCATATATTAACAAATGTGTATAAATGAAGAAGGAAAATTAGGATGGAAGAGTTGCTCAGTCATTTTCATATTTTTACCCTTTAAAGGTGTCCATTTCATCATTAATTAATCAATACCTTGAAAACCAACAACAAAGAGAGTTCTTTTTATTCACAAGACGTATTCATTTAGCATTTCCTTCTAATTGGAAACTACCAACATTATGCAAAATCGACAGGTTTTAAGTGGCAATGTCACTTAGCCTGTAACTGAAACAGGTTTGGAAGTTAACATACTGTCAAGGGTTGAAATTCTCATCTCCAAGGTCATCATCCCAGAGGAAAATATAACTATATTCTGCAACTACATCAGGATGCATGAAACGTTTTGCAAACCACCTAGCAACAAAAACCAAAACTAAGGTCAATTAACAAGAATGATTGTAATGTCTATTATAACGGGTTTCAGGATAAAAATAGGCAACTTACCATTTGGTTTGATTACGTGCAGAAACATGTACAACATGATCATGCCACTTATAATCCTTCCATTCATCAACAACACCATCATAATGCAATAGCATTATAGTAAAATTACTTGATATAAACTGCAAATAAAAATGGCAATGAAAACACTTAAAGAAGAAAGGTATTCTAGACAGCAAGGTTACATGTATATTTAAATACCTTGGCAATTAGATCCCTCTGCTTTATTCCAACAGCAGCTGCAAATAAGTTCCTTGAAGAGTTTTCATCGATCTGTTAAAATTGTATCCAAGTTAATCTCTTACTGAAACAAAGAAAATAACAAGGAAGCATATAGGAAACACAAATATGTTAACAAAAACGATTGCAGAAGAAATGTCAAATGTCAACAGAAAGTAAAATG
>CATIWJ010147877.1:0-23323 GCA_949640765.1 Croton laevigatus | reverse complement strand
TTACACTACTTACTTTTTCACCAATACCAATAAAGAAATAATAATAAACAATTACAAAACTTACTATAAATGGAAATGTAAATAACCAAAAAAGACACCCAAAAACGGAAATGTAAACTTATAAAAAAGTCGGAGGTAGTAATAAATTAAGTGAGGGTTTGGTCATACAATTATTGTTAATACAAGGTCTAAACAAGCGGACCACTTGGTCCACTATGTCCTTTTCAAAGATCCCACCTAAGAGTGTAAGACCACCCACCCGACTTGTTCCTTCGAAAATTATAGTTATTTCTAGGAAAGAAATTATTAGTAAGTCGAGTGAGCCCTATAATTAATAAATATGTCAATTACTAGTTGGAGACGCATATTTTCTTATTATTATTACTTGGTGTTCATATTTAGTATTGGTAAGACATTATTGGGTATGATTGATATACAAGAAAGGGTAGTTGAGGCTAGCAGAGATGGTAAGATTTTTGCCCTCGAGTTCTGACGGACTGAGTTCGAATCCCCATATCTACATCCAAATGTGTGAGTTTATATATATATATATATAAGAAAGGAACCCTAAACATTGAAAAAAAATTTCTGTTCATATACATCAATTATTAGGTGAAATGAATTTTTTTAAAATACAATGTATTTATAATTAATTGTGTAATATATACAATATTTCAGACTTTGATGGAGACCAAGAGCTCTCAAATTATATATATTTTTTTGTATTTTTATTTTTTTTTTAAATAACCGATTAAATTATTTATATTCAAGAGCCCTCGTCTTGCCCTATGTATAAATTTCATTGATTTAGTCCATAGGTGTCCTACAACCCGGATATGGCAAAAATTTTGCATAAGATAAATTAGTTATAAAGAGCACCTCCTCCATGATTGATAAATAAAAAAACCTAGCTATGGAAGTGGGTATAGAGATGAATGAACACTTGTCAAGCCAAGCAACCATAGAATTTAAAGGAAAGGACATACTGTAGAACAGGACAGAATTAAAATTATAGTTGTGGAATGAAAATGTGGAAAAAGGGGGAGAGAGGTTATGGTATTCAGTTTTGGGTTCAACTCTAGCTAGCTATTATTGCTGGCATCATTTGTGGCGTCAGAAAGTGAGTGGGAAACGGATAAGAGAAGAAGGCATGCACCGATCTCTCTGTATTTTGATTTGCTATCATTCCATACATTTGTTGTTTTGTGTTTGTTTTTTAAAAATAAGGCCACGTTTCCTCCTCAATTTGCCTCTGCCAGACAAGTCTCCCACGCCTCATTTCACCATTATCAACTTGCAAAACCATATTTTCATATTGGATGATCCTTTTGATTAGGAGAGATTTGATGTTACAGGATTACTGGAAATTAACATTTAATATTAGATTTCATGTTTCATAAATGGATATAAATAATATTCATCAAGAAAAAGTATAAGGTTATATTTTGAATGCTATAATTTTAAGATATTATTAACTTTACATAAAATAACCATCATTAATTGACCTATCGAGATTAGATGTTAGATTCTTTAAATAAAGTTCGTAGTATAATATAGAATTTTCCAGTAACAAATTCAAATTCGTGGAACGTGATTAGGTTTCGTATAAAACTTCAAACAAAATTACATAAAATAAAAAGAAAAATGTAAATACAAAAAGAGGAATGGATAACGATAGTATAATTTTATTATGGAGAAAATTATGAACATATTAAAATGAATATGATAAATAGTAAATTGTAGTTAGAAGTATTTATTACTTTGTCACCCTATTTTTTTTTTTTAAATTTTTTTTTCACTTTTCGTATTTCAAATAATTTTAAAATTCTCCAAGAATTTTTCTAATGTTTTTAAATTATTTACAATGACTACTATGCTTTACATAAGTGTTTTCATCGTATTTTTTTTTAAAAAAAAAGGGTTAATTTTTGGATTGGTTAAGATAAAAAAAATATAAAATTCACTAAACTACACGCTACCCATCAAACCCTTGGCTGCTATTGTTAACTCAATACAAAATAATGCGCATTCATTTGATTTGTCTTTTTTATTTTTTGCTAATTATGAACGTTTAATATGGTGGCTGTGGCTAATTATAATAATAATTAAGTCGCTTTTATTTTTAATGCGTTATTGTATTACTGAAGTATATTTTATTTTATTCGTCTTCTATATTGTTTTAGAGCGTCAATGATATATAATTATAAAATAATATTCAGTAATAATTTTTTATATAATTATTTTAATCATTGATGATCATCTATGCATTAAAAATTCTCTAAGCCGCCATGTTTGATGGTTTTAGTTCTTACTCAACTGAACCGAGATTTATTATTATTTTTCAAAAAAAAAAAAATCATAAATCGTAATATGATATAATTATACGAATTTGTCATCATTTAGTAATACTGTAAAAAATTCATACCCTATATTGTATTCTTTCTTTTAGGATTTTCTTTTATTCATCTCTAAAAATTGTTTATATTGGAAGGAAAAATTATATAATGAACCGTGACGGCACGTCATCCGCTGATGTGCCGTAACTAACCAATAGAATTAAGGCACGTGGTATTAACTACAATTATTTATGAATAATTAATGATGTATTTAATGCAGGTATTTATTTATTTTTTTTTAAAAAAATTGACATTAAAACCAAGCGTATTAACTCTATTTGTTGGTTACGGCACGTCAGCGTATGACGTGCCGTCACCGTTCCACTGTATAATTACTCGTATTGGAAGATGGAGATATAATTTTGGCCTAATAAAAAAACCAAAAGAAGTATGTAATTTATGGGTAATGATGAGTGAATGTAGTTAGAAATATATGGTAGTTCACCCGAACTTACCTTATGAGTGCAAAGAAGCCCATTTAACCTCCAACCTTGGCAGTTTTTAGCCAACTTTTTTGAATTTTAGAAATATTCTTTCATCCTTTACTCGACCACTCAATCAACATAGAGATATGGTAAATATTTGCGTCGGAATTGGAATTGGAGTTGAATTTGTTGTTTTCTGCTTGAGTTAGTTTGTAGTTTACATCATAATTTCTTCTAAACATGAATATAATGCACCTACCATGGCAGGAAACTTCTAAACGACCCTTGTTTTTTTCCTCATCATAAGCACCACCACTGTGGCATTACATTTTATTATTCTTTTTGAAGACAAATTCTTTTCTTAATCTTAAGATCGATTGAATCAATTTATATGGATTATAATGTCAATTGCCATTTCAAAACATAGTATTAGAAACTTAAAGAATATTGGTATTGGATTAAAATAATGACTAACAGTGAGTGTGTGCATATGCATAGTATGGAGTACATGTGCTTTTAAACTATGAAGTCTCCAACTAATTACATACTAATCTCAAATTCTTCACTAATTACAAACTAATTTATACAACAAAACCTCAACTAATTCCATTATAAGTCCTTTACATAATAAATTTTTATCCATGAAACTTACTTTCTAACAGGAGTCGACTTACATTTTATTAATAGACAATTTAAAATTGTCTCCTAATGGTTTGAAATCGCCTATAGAATTCAAGAGGCCGCTTCCTACTTAGACAATTTGATATTGTCTCATTTGCCTAAGGGAAACTTATAGGCAGTATGAAATTGTCTCCCAGAAGTTTGAAATTGCCCATAGCGCTCGAGGGGTAACTTCTAACTTAGACCATTTAAAATAGGCAACTTACAACTTAAATAATTTGTAATTGTCTTCTGGCATTTGAAATTCCCAGATCACTTCCTATTTGGTCAAATTGAAATTATCTCTTCCTCAAGCGACTTATAACTTAAGACAATTTGAAATTGTTTCTACATATTTGAATTCGCTCCACTTAAACAACTTGAAATTATCTCCTTCATCAAAGGAAACCAAAAATATGGCAATTTGAAATTGGATCTTCGTTTAAGGGCGAGATATAGCTAATTTCATTGATTGTCATTTCGCTCAAAGATGGACCATTTTTTCCCGTTACTATTGAAGGCAAATAAATTGCTTGGAACCTAGGTGGAATACAGGGGTGACGGATCTACCTTAAGTCAAGGGTAACTATTTGCTCACTCTAAATAAAATAAAATTATTAAAATGGTATATTTCAATATAAATTTTTTAGTGTTGTAATGGTGGAAAAGTTGGCTTTTTGACCTTGCACATAAATTCTTACTTTTTTTTTAATATGTTGTTTGTTTTTCTATGTTCTTAATTTTTACTTATCTTTTTATTTCTTTTATTAGATTAAGATTATAATATTTTTTATTATATATATATATATATATATTTTAAACCCATTTTTATTATATTTAATTTTTAAATATTTAGTATTTTAATATATTAACCTCTATATTCTTAATTTTTATTTAGTATCTTTTTTATTCTTTCTATTAATAAGATTATGATAGTCTTTTATTATATATATATTTTTTAAACCATTTTCATTATATATTTATTTTTTAGATAATTAGTATTTTAATATATTGTTTAAAAATTATTATTTTAATGTAATTTAGAAATTTTTAAAAAATAAAATTTTAAATAATTTATTTTATTTCTATTCTACTTACTCAATTTTTTATAATAAAAAAAATTTTAGATTAAAATTTTTTTTAAATTTTATGCTTATTTATCTGTTTCCTTTTTATTTTCTCCACTTCTCTATCTTCTTTTTATTATTATCTTAATTTTATTTTTTTAATAGAATTCGAAATGAATATAAAAAATTAAAATGTTAATACAAGAATAATAGTTTTTACTATTTAAAATTAAAAAGTATTCAATTAAAGTTATTATTGATATATATAAAACAAACAATAAAATAGTTAATAGATATTTTATATATTTTTTAATTTTTCTGTATATTGCATATTTGTCCATCCTTATATGAATTTTTAGGTCCTCCGTTAGTGGAGTATAATTATTTTTTACTAATGTCTTCCTATACTTGTGGAAGAATGGTTATCTAAAATGTTCTTAGGACGATTTTTTTCGTAGAATATCTGCAACTGCAAGACATCACAAAGTAGAGCCTTGATTAAGGTCATAATTAAGGTCTAAAATCTCGGAATTGAGCAAATCAAATCATAATTAAGGTCTTAGCTGAATTGAACCTAAAATATAAATAATTCGGACCATAGGGGATTTCTATCACAGGCCGGCTTTGCCTCTCGCTTGGAGAGGCTCTTGCCAACTAATTATTTTTTATTTTTTGGCTCGGCAAAGTAAATTTTCTATACTGAGTTTCGAAATCAATTTTAGTAATTCGCAGTTTACGGAATTCGATTCTGGAGTACAAATTTCATATGACTACAAATTCAACAATATCAATTATTTCATATTTAATTTACGATATAGAGTCGAATTCTGCAAATAACAAATGACTAAAATTAATTTCGGAACTTAATATAGATAATCTATCATTTAAATTAGGAAAAAAAAAAAATCTTCCAAAACCTCTCAAGCGAGAGGTTTAGTCAAAAACCTCTCTATAAACCTAAAAAAATTGCACGGTGGACCACACGTCTTATTATAGTAGGACCTTGATTAACTTATATTCCTAGTAAAAAATAACTTATAGGAGTTTCAATCCTCCTAAGGATAAGTTTGTATTTAAGTCATCATATGTATTGTAATTTTTTGCTGAAAAAAAAAATTATATGTATTGTAATTATTATCCTAACCAAAACTTGATTCTACAATATATAATTGGAAGGCTAGCTCCCATGCATATTTCCACACCATATATAATAATTTTATACTCCTCGTGTTAGAGAAAATATTTAAATTTAACATTTAATTTATATTATATAGAGAAATTTTTATTTATGGAAAGTATGAATGAGTAAAATTATTATAATATTTTTTATAAAATTTTATATCAATATATTAACTATAAATTATAAAGTCAAGTTGATTTCTATATTAATTGTACCATAAAAATATTAAAGACAATTCATTAATTTGCTTTAAAAAATAACCATTTTTTTCCCTTTGACTATATAAATCGAATCGATTGAAGTATCATACCTGACGCACTTATAACCACATACTACCACTATCCTATAAAGAAAATCCATTTCCTGTTCTTACAAATAATTAAGTGTAATAAAATACAGAAATTGATGGACTCTAAAATATATGAATTTCAATAAATGTTTGGAATGTAAAATATATAGATTGTGATAGTACTTTTCTTTTATTTCTTTTGCTTGATATATGATTTATTTTCGAATATTAGAAGAAAAAGAACCTTGAATTACATGTTGCCGATTTTGGTAAGATTTTTAAATTGTGGGTTCTTTTTCGGTTTTAGTACATTTTTCAGTTTTCATTCGATTTTTCATGAACTGTATAGCTTTAATTTCTGAGCACCTAATTATGGGTGCCAATTATTCCACATTTTGATCCCTCTATTAATTCCATCAAATTCTTCATTACATTTTCTTTTATAACATATGGTTAATTTCAATTATGCAAAAATAGTATTTGAAAACCTAGCTATATAATTTATTGTATAAATAAAATATCTCTTTTATTTTAAATATATAATTTTAGTATTATTAATATATCTATATAATATATAATACTTCTAAAAAAATTATTGTCCATACTTGTAATTTTGTCCATCATTCCCTTCTTTATTATTACCGACTAAGTGAATCTGACCTCCCTGTTTGGAGACTTTTGGACGTTAGCAAATTAGGGATTTTAATTGAATAACTCTAAAGCTTTGCAATTTAATTAATGTAATTTAAATTTTTTTGAAAAAAAAAATGGTATTTTTAAATTTTATATGCTAAAAAATTTACATATAATTATTTCTTTAAAAAAAATTATATGTAATTATTTATATTTTAAACTTTCTCTTTATCTTTTTTTTTTTTCTGAGAGGAATTTTCTCTTTATCTTAAATAATTGTGAATTGGGATAAAATTTTATAATTGAACATAAATTTAAATACGAATATTGTATTGTTAATTTTTTTAAATAAAATTAAATATTATTAGTAAAAGAATTATACTAAACCGACCAATTACCGTAATCTCCTCCCATACACGTACGTAAAAGTTAGGATATAATAAAATGAACCTTAACGTTCACAGGCCTATAAATAGAGTTTCCCTGTAAACCATTTGAAACAGCAAGACCAAAAAATGGAGGATTTAGAAAAGGAGAGCGGAAATGCCAAAAGCAAAAGGCAAAAGGGCGGATTGCTTACAATGCCTTTCATATTTGGTATGCTCTAGCTTATAAGTACTAATTCTTATGTAATAACTCATATTTTTTTTTAAAAGAAAAGACGTTGATTTATACGTGGGTTTTTGGTTTTGCAGCAAATGAGGCATCTGAGAAGCTAGCTGTTGTTGGTTTTAGTAC
The DNA here is from genome assembly GCA_949640765.1 of Croton laevigatus. Lineage (NCBI taxonomy): Eukaryota > Viridiplantae > Streptophyta > Magnoliopsida > Malpighiales > Euphorbiaceae > Croton > Croton laevigatus. The sequence continues at coordinate 15,935 of CATIWJ010147877.1, read as the reverse complement.
AAATATGATTAGCTACTTAACCACTCAGCTTCATTTGCCATTAACTAAAGCTGCTAATACACTCACCAACTTCGGTGGAACTTCAAGCCTGACACCGTTGCTCGGTGCTTTTCTTGCTGATGCTTTCGCCGGCCGATTCTGGACTATAACTATTGCTTCCATAATATACCAAATAGTAAACCTCTCTCTTTCTCTCTTTCTTCCACTTTGCTACCAACAATTGATACATGATCTTCTTTCTTGTTTTATTAATTGTTCCAATTAGCCCCACAAAACGACTCTAATGCTTAGCTAAAACTCATTAGCTTAATTAATATTATTTATTTATTAATTAATTAGATTTGTTAATTTAAGGTTCCAACAAAATAAATTGAAGAATCTTGAGAATATTATATATTTCATGTGACAATTGAGGGGCAGTGCATGACAAGAATAAAACAATATGTTCTTTTTGTTAATTACAAATCAAAATACTAATTATTTTGATTAAGGTAATGTATTATTATTTTTCATTTTTCTAACATGACAATATTTTTTTGTTTATTTTTGGTATTATTAGGGGATGACATTTTTAACACTATCCGCAATACTACCAAAATTTAGGCCACCGCCATGTGGAGGTGATGAAGTATGTGAAGAGGCAAGTACAGGACAACTATGGGTTCTATATGCATCACTTTTATTAGGAGCATTAGGGTCCGGAGGGATCCGACCCTGTGTGGTAGCATTCGGAGCGGATCAGTTCGACGAAACGGATCCAAAACAATCAACAAAGACATGGAAATACTTCAATTGGTATTATTTCGTGATGGGGGTGTCAATTTTGTTGGCTGTGACTGTAATAGTTTATATACAAGACAATATAGGATGGGGATGGGGCCTTGGAATACCAACAATGGCAATGTTTGTGTCAATAATTGCTTTTATAGGTGGATACCCGCTCTACCGGAAGTTGGATCCAGCTGGGAGTCCGTTTACCCGATTGTTACAAGTAGCGGTTGCTGCATTTAGAAAGAGGAAACTGTGTATGGTTTCGGATCCCAATTTGCTGTACCAGAATCATGAACTTGATGCTCCTATTTCTATTGGTGGAAGGCTTCTTCACACTAAACATATGAGGTGATATTATTTCTTTCTTCTTCTTCTTCTTTGCTTTTCATATAAGAGGGGTTAAGGTAAATGTCAATTATAATCTTGAATTTTAATTAGAGGTTAATATAATAGTTAAAATTTAGAAAATAATTGATGAATAGAACTTTTTATGTGCATAATGTTCTAGAAGGATAAATCTAATAATATTATGTTTAAAAAAAAATGGAACCTTATGTGGTGGATTATAATTTTCATTTTTGTTAAGAGGGTAATAATTGAAAAAAAAAAGGTAAGATACCAAAACAAATACATAACAAATAGTATTCTCATTAGATATGTACATTAAGTTTGTAATTTATGATTGAAAAATGGAACCAAATTACATATAATTGACACCAAAAAGATTTGTAAATTTTAGTCATATCTTAACACACCAATGTATAAAGGCCACCTAGGTTTTCATAACTTTATTTAAGAGTTAATTATTAGAAAAAGAATTAAGAAGATTGCAAAAGGTAAGGGATAGATATTAATCAACGTCATAACACCACCACCACCACCACCACCACCTCCACCTCCACCTCCACCTCCACCATTATCAAGAGTAATTAGTGGGAAAAGTAGTACATGTACATGATGATTTTGAAAAGGTCAATGATGACTCAATCATTTGTCATGACTCAGTGTTAGGCTTTGATTAAAGTTTATGTATCTTTGGCTATACAACAAAAGACAGACCATCCCCAATCCCCACCTATACTTCTCTTTTTCTCCCAATTGCTTCCTCATTTTCTGTTATTCTATATTTAATTTCAAGCTAAATCACGGGTTTTATTACATGCTAATGGGCCCATTTTGGTATGGCCATTTGCTTCTTCTCTGCAATATTTTTCCCTTCTTTCTTTTCTTTGAAATTATGAGAATAAAAGGTTCTTTCTGCATTTATTCTAATAAAATACAACAAAGCCACATGTCTTGTTTCTTCTATGTTCCAATCAGATTAGTGAAAAAATTAAAACCCCATTTATGTGTTGAAAAAGAATCTGAAAGTGCTTAAAATTGTGCAGTTTTCTTGACAAGGCAGCAATAGTGACAGAAGACGAGCTCAAACAAGGGCAGGCACCCAATCTATGGAGACTGAACACAGTACACAGAGTAGAAGAACTAAAATCCATAATAAGAATGGGACCAATTTGGGCAGCAGGAATTCTTCTAATAACAGCATATGCTCAGCAAGGCACATTTTCGTTACAACAAGCAAAATCAATGGACAGACATCTAACAAAATCATTTGAAATCCCAGCTGGTTCAATGTCTGTTTTCACTATCACCTCCATGCTCACCACCATCGCCATCTACGACCGTCTATTTGTTCCTTTCATCCGACGGTTCACAGGACTTGAACGTGGCATTACTTTCTTACACAGAATGGGAATTGGGTTTGTAATTTCAATTTTAGCAACTTTTGTTGCTGGGTTCGTTGAAGTAAAGCGAAAACAAGTAGCTTTAGCTCACGGGTTATTAAATTCTCATAAAACTGTCCCCATCCCTGTATTTTGGCTTGCCCCACAATACTGCCTCCATGGAATTGCAGAAGCGTTTATGTCAATTGGGCATTTGGAGTTTTTTTATGATCAATCTCCTGAAAGCATGAGAAGCTCTGCAATGGCTCTGTTCTGGACAGCCATATCTGCTGGGAATTACGTGAGTACCCTTTTGGTGACTTTAGTACATAAGTTTAGTGAAAAAGAAGATGGGTCCAATTGGCTTCCTGATAATAATTTAAATAAGGGTAAATTAGAGTATTTTTACTGGTTAATTACAGCAATGCAAGTGGTAAATCTTGTTTATTACTTGTTTTGTGCCAAGATGTATACTTTTAAGCCTATTCAAGTCCACAGTAAAGATGAAGCAGATGATGAGCCTAAAGATGGTGGAGTTGTAGAGCTTCCAGTCAAGGCTTAATTAGTAACAGCTAGTAGAGTAGAATTTCATACTTTTACTAATAAATTGTTATCACTAGCTATGTAAAAAAAAAAAAATTATGTAGCACCAAATTAAATCTTCTTCTTCAGTTTGTTTGCTTTATTTTCCCTCCTTCAAGAATGCCAAGGGAGAGAAAATCATAACTTATAATTCACTCATTATTATATATCAGTATAAATTGGAAAAAGTATTAGAAAATATATTAAATAATTAACCTTTTTTTTAAACCAAAGTTATGTATAAATAATTAATTATTTAGTCTTTGTAGTTTTATAAACATCCTCTAATTTTGCAGCTGTCATACTTTTTAGTCTTTTTATTCATTTTTCTTCATTGTGCCATTAAGGTATTAGCAGTAGCAATATAGCTTAAGATGAGTGAGGAATTAATTTTTAATAATAAAAATGGCCTTGTCCTTTATTGTTGAGAATAAAAGAGGACTTATCTTTGTCACATAAACTTTCTCAATATCTAGGGTTCAATTGATCTGAGAAGCATCACGAAAGATCTAAGATATCGAGCTCCAGATCTTAGCTACGTGGGACTTGAAAAAATAGACTATGTTGATAAATATTTACAGCTGCCATTGATTATCAAGAGATAAAAACCGAGACGTTTCAATTGATTAAAGATAGAATTCGACTCCATGTGAATGGGTGGAAAGAGAAGTTCCTTTTTTTTATTTTTTGCAGGTAAAGAGATTCTAATCAAATCTGTCATATCGGTTATTCCGATGTTTACCTTTTTCATGCCTTAAGGTTCCAAAAGCTTTGACAGAGGATATTAACTCCATGATCCGGCAATTCTTGTGAGGCAAAAAGAATAAGAGCGAAAGATCAGTTGAATTGATTGGAAAAGAATCTACTTAAGAAAGAGTGATTGAGGTTTAAGCTAAAGGGATTTCGAAGCTATGAATATGGCCTTTCTAGCAAAAAGGAATTGGTGGATATTAAAAGAGCCAAATTCACTCTTGGCACGTGTGCTTAAAGGAAATACTTTCTTAATTCTGACTTCTTTTCAGCAAGAGCGAGAAATAATGTCTCATGGGGTTGGAAGAGTATTATGTGGGGAAATAATCTACTTTCTAGGAATGTTCAATGGAAGATCAAGAATTGTAGATATATTGTGTGCTTCTCTGATGCTTGGATATCAAATGATAACTCAGGCATTGTAGAACCAGTTGATGGGCATGATAACAACATATTCTGGGTTCATTAGTTTATTGATGGTGAAAGGAAGCAATGGAATAAGCATATTCTTGAATCAAATTTCAATGCTAGTGATGTAAGAGCTATTTTGAGTATGCCCCTTGCCAACATAGAAAGTCCTGATGAGCTGATTTGGATACATTCTATAAATGGTTTGTATTCAGTCAAATCGAACTATAAAATTGCATGTCAAGACTTATAAGGAAGAGATTCTAAAGGTAACCAAATTGAATTCCCTTGGAAGCAAATGTGGAGCTTGAAAGTGCCACAAAAGTGGTAAGTTTTTCTTTGGCACATGATTCAAAGAGGCCTACCTATTGGGGAAAATTTAAAGAAAAGAAATTCAAATAGCTCTTAAGTGTGTGATTTCCCTAGCGAAGCTGAGGATGAATTTCATCTCTTCTTCAGGTGTGATTTTGCTAGAGCGGTATGGTTCTCTTCCCCACTTGCAATTCTAATTGATAGAGTTAATAGAAATGATGTGGCGAATAAACTTAAAAATCTATTACAAATGGTAAAGGGGTCTTGTAAAGAATGGCAATACATAACCATGGTTGTGTCCATCTTATGGTCAATTTGGAAAATCGAAATTCAATTATTTTTGAAGGAAAAAATAAAAACTGCCATGAAGTGATACAACTTACTATCAATCGATGGCAATAATTCATTTAAGTGGAAAAAAGCCAAGATTGCCAAAGCTCACACGCTGTAGTGAAGGAACAACAATGGTGTCCTTCAACTTCTGGTACCTTAAAGATTAATATTGATGCTGCAATTGATAGGGTACAAAACCATGAAGCGGTTGCTATAGTAGTTAGAGACAGTCATGGCAGTATTAAGGATTGAAGAATTAAACAGTATTGTTACATGTTAGACCTTGCTAATAGAAGCCTTTGCTGTCTACAATGCCCTGGAATTGATTAAGGAAAAAGAATGAGATAATTGCATCATTGAAACTAATTCAAAGATGGTAGCAACAGCGATGCAGGTGAAGCAAGAGATTTATCATCAAGCTTTAGATATAGTGATTGATGCATAGAAACTTCTAAGCCAGTGTCTTACTGTTTCTTATAATTTTGTGCCTAGGACTTGTAATGAATTTGCTCATAAACTTACCAAAGCAGCGCTAGATGTAGGTTTTGTTCATGATCTACTGGCACAATATCTTCTTGTACATTGTAATATTTTTTAAAACATCTAAGATCTCTATTTTAAAAAAAAAAGATATCGAGCTCTAATGCAACAAGAAGAAGGTGTGAGGCTTGGTACAGAAACATCGAATGCAAAAGGGGTGGAAATAAAGATGGGATTTGCATATCAGAGGGTGACAGGAATTCATATAGGTTATACTATTACTGTGGCTGGGGCCAACAGCATTGGTAAACAACATGCTCTTATGTCCAAACGAGCAAAGTTTGTACCATTTCTCTACATTTGAGTGCGTGAGTTATATCTATGTTTTAAAAAAAAATTATTCTATTATTGCCTCAAAGAGAAAGTATGAAAATTTTATTGGATTGTACAAGTCAATTGAAGTATCTCTCCAAACTGACATTTTTAAAAAATTAAGGGATAATAATAATAATAATCATCATCATCATCATCGTCATCATCATCGTCATCATCAGTGGCAGAACTATATTAAGAGATATGTTCTTTTTGTAGGTCTTTAAAATTTACAAGAGAATTTTTAATTTGACCCCATATAAATTGTCATATAAGTCTAAATTTGTATTGTTATTTGATTTTGATCTCATATAAAATTTTCCATGGGTCCGTTACTATTGTTACTACTACTGCTACTACTACTACTCTTACTGCAATTACTATTGCCACTACGGCTGCTGCTACTATTGCTACTATTGCTACTGCTGCTGCTACTGCTATACTACTGCTGCTACTGTTGCTACTACTCCTATTGTTATTGCTACTGCTGCTATTGCTAATGCTACTACTACTATGCTACTACTGTTACTACTGCTACTACGACTGCTGCTGCTACTACTATTACGACTGCTACCACTGTTGCTGCTACTACTACTGATGTTACTGTTGTTACTGTTGCTACTGCTACTATTACTACGACTAGTGCCACCACTACCACTACCGACAGTACATACCAAAATGGAATTTGTATTTAGACGATACAAAATCAATTTTATTGTTTTGATAGAATCCTGAAAAATCTCTTCTTTTTTTTCCCGATATTTGTGTAATTGAAATTTTAAGTTTGAATTTGAAACAATTTATCTTGTTCAACTTGTTGATAGAAATTTTATTACCATGTCATTACCAAGGCAAGGAGGGGGTATTCTATTAGAATATTCCATTAATAAATCAAATTAATAAAATAAAAATAAATAAAATTGATATTTTATTAATTTGATTAAAAAATTAATATTCTATTAATAAAAATAAAATAAAATAAATAAAAAATATTATATTAATTAAAGAAAAAAAATTATTAATAAATTCAATTTTATTAATAAAATTATTTAAAAATTAATAAAATAAAGATTAAACAAGAATAAGTATCCACCTCATTTTATACTACTACTACCACCCCACCACTACTACTACTACCACCACCACCAATAATAATAATAATTAATAATAACTAGGGCAATATATAGATAGTTGGGAATATAACATAAATTTAAACTAACTTGAGAGCATGACATGAATTTTTTTAGTAAATTTATTTTTCAAAAAAAGAAACCAGAAAAATAAATTTTAAAAGGTAGAAAATTTTAAAAACTATATGTCGGTGGCCCTCAAAGCTGTACTTCTAGATTCATGTGTGTGCGAGTACTATATATAGAATGGTCTATCTATCCGATATTTAGATGTGATGTGTGTGATACTAAATATGGAAAATTCAGATTTCTTTTGATAAACTGTAATGTAATTTAATTAATTCCATTTTTCGCCAGAAATGTGGAAACAATTACATCATACAGTGTAAGAACAGACCAAAAATTCCTGTAGGAGGCTGATCAATATCACGAGTTCTAAGAGTAATTACATTACTAACTGCACACACTTTAGTACATTTATACTACTAAGCCGGCCCATCCACTAAGTGGTAAGAGGTTGGCCTGCCGCTTAGGCCCGCCCATCCACTAAGCCAATGTGGTTCAAATCCGCGTTACCCTCCCACATAGATATCTTTGCAAAAAATTTTCAAAAAAAAAAGTACATTTTTATACGAAAAAAATCATTTAATTTAATGAGTTAAAAAAAAAAAAGTAGAAATCTCAAATTACGGGCAATGCTACAAAGTGGATAATATGGGCTAATAATCTTCTTTATACGGACTTGGGCCACTTAGCCCAAACTTTAGGATCCAAACCTAACTTCCTGGACCAGGATGTATCCCTTCGGTAACCCAGCCCAAAAACAACCCGGATACCGAATATACCTACAAAGATCCGACATCAGGGTTTTTCCTTTTTTTTTTCTCAGAAAAAAATGAAGTATTTAGAGCAATAATAAATAAGATCAATGGAATGATATCTATAATTACAAATCACCTGCAAATAAATGGAAATGCAGTTTTTCGTTAGGCAGAGCGCAAGTATAGCGAAATTTCCCAAATACCGCGCTTTTAATATTCTCCTTTCTCTGTGGAAAAGGCATCCACATAACAAATTACACGCAACTTCAAATATTCGTGTTGATTTTTTGTCATCGTCAACGGCACCACCGCCTCTCATCGTCATCTTCAAATGCCATACTCCGTTTCCTTTCTTACATTTCCCAAATTCGTTCAAATTGACGAATTGATTTCTCTGTTTCTCAAATCATGAAGAGGTATTTTTCTAATGCTAATCCCAGCCGAGAATCAGAGCAGCAACAACCACAATTCGTTTACGAAGAGTCGGCCATGACCACGGCAGGTGAAGCAAACGACAGATCACACGAGCCATTGTCGGCTGTCGTTGAGGCATTTGAAGATCTTGCGAAGCGATTGAGATCTCTTACTGATGCTGATGCTGATGCTGATGCTAATAATAAAGCAGGAGATCTTAGATTGGACACGTTTTGTGATGCTTGTTCTTTGGTATCTGTTTTATTTAGCTGTCTTGGTCTGGCTTTCAAATTTGCCGAGTCCGAATATGTCGCCAAGGTTCGTTGTTTCTCCTCTGTTACCTTTCTCTTTCTGCATTAGTCCAATTATGGAAATGCGGAGCTTTATTCTGCAATATGTCGTATTCAGGTTTGCAGTCTTGTGGAGGCATCAAAACGACATAACAGTTTAACAAAAGTGCTTGATTCAGACGTTGCAAATGGAACGGTGAGAAAGCCGGGCAGTCATTCGCGTAACTTGAGAAGAGTGAGGCAGGGGCTTGATCTTATCAGAGCTTTATTTGAGCAGTTCGTTTCAACTGAGTAAGTGGCTTAATGCATATTGTTTTCTGAATTTTGAAACAAATGGCATTCTGATAATATTTCTGAAATTGTTTCCTTTCAGTGATTACTCTTTAAAGGACGCCGCTACATCAGCTTATTCACAAGTTTGTGCTCCATACCACACTTGGGCTGTGAGAACGGCCGTTTATGCAGGAATGTATACTCTTCCTACCAGAGAACAACTTCTGCAAAAGCTCAACGAAACTGGTTAGTTTGTGATTTATAAAAAAAATTTTAACTAATGAAGTGAACTGTTAAGTAGTTGAAATTTGAAGGCACCTCATAGCTTTTTGTTGTGAATGTGGTTGCAGGTCCGTCTGCAGAGACGAAAATGAAAAAGTATATTAACGCCTCACTTCCAGTAATAGAATACATTGATAAGCTTTACATTGCCAGGAATATCAGCTTGGACTGGTAACTTGTTTTTTGTCTGGAAAATTCGAGTGATACACTGATGTTGTAATTGATTAGCAGCTGCATTGCATATTGCAGCAACTTGTAATAACTTTGTTAGCTACATCATTTTAGCTTCCACCTGACTGTTGTTACGATATTTCCTCTTAGATCATCACCTGTTAATAATTACATTAACAGATATGCACACAATTATCAGATAACCTCTTTTCTTATTCATCTTTTGACTTGAACATTTCTCTTTACTAAGAATTCAAAAACCAGCCAGAAGTGTAGCTAGTTTCCCAAAGAACTTGCAATCGGTAATCTCTGAAAAGTGGCGCCAATGGCATAAAGCATGAACTACAGGAATTAAAATCCAGAAACAGCAGGTCTTAAAATAAAAGAATTAAATTTAGCAACCTTTCGGTGTCCAAGATATGATAGCTTTATATATCGATAAGTCATCGTTTAATGCCTAACATAATACTATTAGTTTGGCAACCAAAAAAAAAAAAAACCACTATTAGAGTTAAGAACTAGAGATACTACACATTATCTTCATTGCCGCTAAACAGTAACATTCACAGGTTCTGTCAAAATTAAAACTTTGAACTTATTATTCTCTTCCACTCAACATTATCTGTCATGTAACTGAAAATCCTTCCAAAATCGAAAAACAATAGAACATTAACCACCACAAACCGGGTTCTTCAGTCATAGGAGTCTGTTCAGATGCCAGCATTTTTTCAACAACCAGATAACTGGAAATCAACCATTCTGTTTTGAAAAACAAAGACTGATCTATAATGTCAGGCTTTCTGGATTCTCAACAATCTTGGCAAAGGTCTGAAGGAAGGCAGCCAGGTCAGCACCATACACAATTCGGTGATCAGCTGTTACATTAACCTGGGAAAAAAATTCACATGAATTCAGCCAAAGTTTCCAGCAGGAATATTTGGCTAGCAGCAGAACTTCAAAATACACGAGACATTTCTGCAGTTGCTAATTAAATGAACATTTATACTTTATAGTTTTAATGGTGTACTTTATTTACCAGTGAGACATTTGTCGACCTCTGAAAAGTATGGAGCTGAGGCCATAAACAGTTTTGACACATGCACATGCTTATAATTAACAATAAGCCATAAACCAACACCCCTATGGCCATGCACTAAGAACTATATATATATATATATATATATATATATGTGCCCATTCTCAAATCAGTTCAACTACATCATGCCTGACCAATGGAATGGAACTTACAGTTTTCTTGAACACTGTGACTTATAATAGTATTAGTACAACATAATTCTTTTCTCATTTAGCTAGTAATCCAGTATGGAAAGCAAACCACAACCATAAACCAACTAATCATGTCATTGAATAAATATTCTATTGGAAAAGTAAGAACTACAAACTTCTGACAGCATATAATCAACAGCACAAATGCTCACCAACTGAAAGAAACTTAAATCTGGGTACTAATATTATCCGTTTGGTGCTGTTTTTTTGTTTTTTTGGTCATAATGAAGGAATTTCACTGGGGAAGTTCTTGCATTCAGAAAACAAAACAAAGATAAGAGATGGCACAAGCAACAAATTTGTATCTCCTTGGTTGAAATCTGCACTCTATTTTCACATATTTTACAATTCTCTTCTACAAATGGCAAAGAATGACTCAGCTTGCATTCTATATAAAAAACAGCTGTGTTGTATTTCTTCAAAATGAACTCCGACCTCCCAAATTTTGATAATATTCAAATGAGAGTAACATCACAAATTATGGGAATGATAACAACTACTTAAAAGCATATAGTATAGGTGGATAGAAAGTTTGTCTCGAATGGTCTATAATGCTATAATTTGTCCTTTATTTCATGTTATCCACACAATAATTAGAAGAAAACATCAAGAGAAGATCAAAATTCAACTCACCAGCATTTTACTTTTCACACTGAAAAATCCATCTTTGTCAGCCACCACAGTTGGTTTTGATGCTCCAACGGCCATTATAGCCCCCTGAACATTATGGCAAAGTTTGAAATGACTAAAACAGCAATAATAAGTTTCCATTAACCATCAGAACTGAGAAATAAATTTTCATTTAAAACACTTCCCAGAATTTTCTGTTTCATGTCCATTTTAGCCTGTTGGCAAGAAGATTGGAACAGGGTGGCATGCAAATTATGAAGATTATCCTTTTGTGACTACAAGGGGCAATGTTCTTCTATTTATAAGGGACTAAAGGAGGCTTAAAAAATAAAAATCTAAAAGATCTTTCAATAGAAATATAGAATGTTCCCGAGGAAAACTGAAAATACTTATAAAGCTACATGCCAGAAAAAGAAAATTTTCTGGAAAACTACACAGGATACACTGTAGATAATAACAACAGGTGGATTTCTACAATTAATATACTTGCATGGATTGCAGCTACAGAGACTTACGACATAGGGTGGTTTGTGCTTTGCTGTCAAGGTTAGTGCTGGAACCTCAGTTAACTTTTGGTCTGATCCTAAGCGATCAGATGCAGAAAGGGGAAAAAAAATAAATTTTCTTTTTCTTTTCTTGTTGGTTTCAAACAGTTCATGTCATCTATGAATCAGAATAATAATATACGTGTCAATAACTTCTTGATCACTAATAGCTGTAGGCTTTTGAAAGCCATTATCATTAATGGATAACTTTAAGACATTCTCTAAATACAATTTCTTTTATCGTAACCTTTGTATTTTTTTTTTTCCTTTAGCTTTAATGAAGGTAGTTCAAAGGTGGTTGGCATTCTTAATCACTTATTATTGTAATTGCAAATGCTGGCTTTCAGATTTTCCATGAACATAAGCTTCATTTATAGATGGATAAAAAATATGAACTGAAGCAAAAAGTCTGGGCCTTATAACTCACCTGGCCAGGAGGAAGAATGGCATCAAACTTATCCACTCCAAACATTCCCAAATTAGAAAGCGTAAATGTCCCTGCATTTGTGTATGGTTTAATTCGATTGCTCCTTGGAGTAATCACAAAACAAAGTGCATCTAAAAAGTATAATTCTAAGGTGAAAACCTGAGTTGTACTCATGAGGCTGAAGTTGCTTTGCCCTGGCTTTCTCCACCAACTCTTTCCACTTTTGTGATAATAAATAGATATCCAACTAAACCAACAAAAGCATAACTCATGACTCTGATAGAACAGAAACAGAAACAGAAACAAAACAAATATTTTTGAAAAATTAAGTACATATCACATTTTTACAATACCTTGTCTGCGTCTTGAAGAACAGGAGTAATCAATCCACCATTGATTGCCACTGCCACAGCAATGTTAATGTTACTATTATAAGTAAAACTTTTACCATCTTTACAGCTGGCGTTCACCACAGGATGTTGAACCAGTGCCATTGCTGCAGCTTTTGCCAATAATGCAGTCATGGTTACACCCTTTGGTTTCACCTGATCATTCATGACAAATATAAACAACAAAGATCTTGTAAGAAATCAACATCAACTACATTTATAACACGAATCCCGAATGCAATCAAGTAATTTGATTTTGCACATAGAATACTTCTTAATTCTCTTGCAATCAAATATTAGTTTTAGCACGTTAATTGAACCTGACCAACTCAGAAGCTCAGTCGCTAAGCTGCATTTTGGCGTTAATTTTCTGTTTAATCTGTTTGTGCTTACAGCTCTAATCAAGGGCTACATTTTTTAAATTAAAATTCCAAATGCAGTTAGCTAAATTAGTGGATTGAAGAGGTCAGGAAATGTACCTTCTCATAGAGTGCATCAAGGGCATCGGTCGTTACTGGAAACCCAACCCGAAATGTAGGCACTGAAAGACTCTCCACCATATTTTTTGACACCGCAGCTTGCATTGTTGTAAATGGTACAACGGTAGACCCTGGAAGTGGAGCAGATGGACTGGCAGCAGCTTTAACCGGAGTAGCAGGGGCAGCAGCTGCCGCAACTGGAACAGGTTCTGGAGACGCAGGCTTCGATGGTGTAATACCAGCAGCGGCCTCTACATCAGCAGGCGTAATCCTACCGTGCGGCCCAGTCCCAACCACCTTGTTGATATCCACTTTATGTTGCTTAGCCAACTTCTTTGCAAAAGGTGTCGCCACTGTTTTCCTGGGCTCATCCGCCACAGTTGCTACTGGAGCAGTAGCAGCAGGCGGAGGAGTGGGAGAAGCAGCAGCAGCAGGAGCGGCACCACCACCACTTTTGCTGGCAGCTTTTGCTTTAGCTTCGGCAATTTCGTCTTCAGTTTCAGCTAAAATTCCAATAGGAGAGCCAACAGGAGCTGATTCACCCTCTGGAACAACAATTGCAGCAAGAATACCGTCGTAGAAGGTTTCAACATCCATGTCAGCCTTATCAGACTCGACAACGACGACGCTTTCGCCTTTGGAAAGAACATCGCCTTCGGATTTAATCCAGGAAACGATTTTGCCCTCAGTCATGGTGGAACTGAGAGCAGGCATGAAGATCTCACGGATCTTCGATTGGACTCGCAACGCATTGTTACGTCTAGTGGAACGGTGAGATTTGGAAGGAAAGGAACGGAAAGAAGGAGATACAGAAGAGGAGAAGGAAATGGTTTTGTTAGATATAGAGATTTTGGAGAGGAAGGCAGAAGAATAAGAAGTGGAAGCCATTGGAGATTGAGAATGAAGAGAAGGCGTAATGAGAATAATGAGAAGATGGAAGAGGAGGGAAATAGTAGATGTAGAAGAAGAAAGAGCGGGGCGGAGAAGACGAGGAGAGTTAGGTTGGAGGTTTTGATTTTAAGTGACTCTGTTTACATCGCCCAGTTCTACCTGCAGAGTGCACCGTTTGTTTAGTCGTTCGTTCAGGTCGTTTAATAAGCCTTTCTTTCTTGTCTTCTTTTATTCCTCGGTTTTTCTGCTTTATTTCATCTTTTCTGAAAACTGCCGTAATTACTAATTTCGTTCCATTTATTTTCAAATACTAATCAAATTTATGCTGCCATTAAATTTTTATATTATTATTATTATATTTACATTTCTAAAAATTTTAAAAAATCCAAACTTTAAAATTTCTAGGTTTGTTTATTCGTGAAAGTAATCTAAATTTCGTCCTTCATTCTTTAAATTTCATTCAACTCTCTAAAATTTCAACTAAAAAGTAAATAACTATATGTTACATTACAAATAAAATGCAGAAAATATAAAATTAAATTATAAATGATATTTTGAATGTCAAGAATTCTGAAAAATCTACAAATAGTTAATAAAAGTGTGGTGTAAGAAGTCTGCCAAGATCACTTTGATATTTGACTCAAAAAAGAGTTCATGAGATCTATGTAAGTTGCGAGAATGTGAGTTATAGTGCCTAAAATCTTTTATGCATAACTATATGTTACATTACAAATAAAATTCATAAAATATAAAAATTCAATCATAAACAATATCTCGAATGTCAAATATTCTAAAAATCTACAAATAGTCCACAAAAAAGTGTAGTGTAAAAGCTTGCCAATATCAATTTCAAATAGAGTTCAAATTTGTGAGTTACCTAAAATCGTAAGATCACTTTGATATTTGACTTAAAATAGAGTTTATGAGATCTATGTAAGTTGGGAGTTACTTTGCCTAAAATTGTTCATACATAATCAAAATAGAATCCGGATATCTATAGTGAGTTACATCGTCTAAAATCCCTTAAACATAGACTTTTATAATACTAGTCATTTCCAATTTTTTGCTTTTGAAGGAAAATAGAGATGCTCTCGTTGAGAGTGCTCTAACCAACTGAGCTTCTAGAGCTTATATGTTTTTTAACGGTTTCGATCATACACTTGACCGATTTCCACCATTTCTTTTTTAATAAAAGATAAAAATATCATTGTCGTAATTTTATTACGAGAGAAATGAATCAGAATTATAGCAATTGTCGAGAAGACTGTCTACCCAGAAACTGTAAAACAGATTACTAGCCCATCTAGATATTTGGGACAAGTAGAAAATTACAAGGACTAAAATAGAAAAAAATGAACAAAAAGAAAGAGATGAACCCTAGAAATTGCACAGAGGCAAAATAAACACTAAAAAAAAAGAACACAGCCAGCTTTAACTCCATTAAATTAATGCTCATCTGTGGAAACAAATGGGAGAAGAATCCAATCCAAGGCTAGTCATCGACAGATTTGTAAGAATCCGAGTAGATATGACTAACATATTTCTAGATCTGAAATTTTCCCCCTCTTCAAGCTCCAAAAGTCTTGAACCGATAAACACCAAGGTGTTAAAGTTGCTAAACAACATAGATCTGCAGAAAACTAAGAGAAAAAAAAAACAAGAAAATAAGAAGGATTGGGGCTACGGCTAAAAAGGGACAACGGCAGTCCTAGCCACCATGGAAAAGCTTTTGTTAAGAGAGAGCTATTTGTAAAATGCTTTCTTGAGAGAGAACAAGAATGATAGAGAAACGATTTCCACCATTTCTAATTTGCCTTTTGGTCTATGTTAAAAAATTAATAATAATAGTACTACCTCCGTTTCAATATTGGTGAGACTTTAGGGTTTTTTGTTGTTTCAAAATAGTTGAGACTTTTGATATTTTGTGTAACACCCCAAATCCGACTTACGAATAAACCAGACTGAGGTGTCACTAGTCTCTTGACTTCGCCAATTTATATACTTAAAAGTGAAATACTACAAAGCACCTCAAGTTTTTTTTTTTAAATAAGAATAACAACTATACACGTTTCAGTAATTTACTATTCTAAATATTACAACAGTAGCTACAATCATCAATCTTACTTGTCTCTATTCTCACACAACTAAATCCTGTTATAGCTAGTACATGCCAA
>CATIWJ010147876.1:0-10929 GCA_949640765.1 Croton laevigatus | reverse complement strand
CATTACAGGGATCCACGTGTAAGATTCTCTAAAAACTTTTACTATAAGTACCTCAAGAACCTATTATTCTGGTATGATTACTTTTCCACTATATGATTAAATTCTTTCCTTTATTATTGTTTCCATCGACTGACCGACTCTCGGATACTGACTTAGGCATCGGAGTGTTTGCTACGGCAAACCCCACTTTTGTCTTGTCTTTTGATATCAGGGTCACATCCGCCAGATAAGCCCATCAACTCTATCAAGGTGAACCACAGCTCATTTAGTTTCCCTCATTGGACCTCGGAAATATCATGTAGTTTTGGCTGATTGTGGGTGGAAGCTCTTCAACCCGAAAAGCACTAATGCTTTTACCTTTTTCACGAGAATAAACCCAGTTCCAATTAAATATAAGTAATGTGTCTATTAAATGAGTAGTCTCATTCAAATCTTACAAATTAATGTTGAATGTCAAAATTTGTGTCAAACTATTTATCATTCATTATACTTAATTTTTTTTTTCACAAGATCATTCATTATACTTAAATATAATTTAGAATAGCTTCATATCTAAAATATATATATATACACACGTACTTTTAAAAAAACCTTTGAATATTATATAAAATTGTATTGTAATTTATTTAGCGCACCTAAATTTCAACATAATTGTATTTGAGATTTTTTCAAAATTTTTCATTTAGCTATTATGGTTTATAAAGGTTTTGGCTTTCATCGTATATAAGGCTGTAGTTATACATGTTAGCTAAATTTTTTTCTGGACTAAAATTTATTAATAAAAAAAAATTAATTGGCTGTTTTTTTTTTTCGTTACACAATTGTTTTTATTCATTATATTTCTTTTTCCTTAAGAAAGGGACACTAATTGAAAATGAGCAAACTTGAAGAAGAGAAAATACATAAATATCGAAGTATAATTTATTGATTTAGTTTGATTTAATTCATCATTACGTCAAAAAAAAAAAAAAATTCTGTTATATTTGATTCAAAAATAAAATTATAAATCTGCATCAAAATTTCCCATTCAGAAGTATATTATCTTATAAGGACCAATATATACAAAGAAATTAATGTTGATGAGCATATAATATTGCAGAAGAAGCGGTTTGTTATATAGTAATAAGTGATTATATACAAGGATTGAGTGCAAGTTCCAATATAGATGTGTAACACATGATGTGTTTCTGGTCACTATAGAAGATGAAGATGATGCAACATTTTTTGATTATATTTAACTGATATACCTAATATTATTATATATTTTAGTTTTGGAGGAAGCTTTTTTCCCAAAACCCACAAAAGGGTAATGCCTTTTCAGCAGGAGAAAAGGCCATGTCAATTGTCTTTTCTGTTTATTTATTCCCCTTATAATAGGGGGACTAACTCAAAATGAGTACATTTGAAGGGAATTTTCTTTTCATTTTAAAAAAGTTATATATATTATTTTATTTTTTACTAAATTTGTTTTAAATGGGTAGGGTATCCATGAACACCTGCAAGTAACCCACCCATATACATAACGGGTAATGAAATACATGTTTACTTAGTAATTAGCATAGCTAAATGGATTATGAGGCTGAGATCTTACAACAACTTATGGAAACTCGTAGAACTCATTGTTCACACTAGCAAGTCTTACTCTCATTATGAAATTATAGGTTTTTCTTTCTAAATTTTTAAGTATTCTTTTTTTTTTTTTTTCCTTTGGTTTTTTTCTTCTTCATTTAGATTGATTTGCATGCTTTAATGATTGTAGTTAGTAGTGATTTTGCTAGTGTTTGAGGATTCAACTGGAGTTTGCCTGGAAATAGAGGTTGGTGGATGGTAGTATAAGTGTTTATTGGTGGTTGTATAAACCTTTCTTAAACATGTAATATACTTCTTGTAAACTTTTATAAACTAACTGTATGCTACATAGGTTTGAATAAACTTGTTTTAGACCCGTCATCAATTTTTTGGAAATATCACACATGTATTTTTCTTGTTTATGAGATTTTTTTTCTTTTGACATAGATACTCTACTCTATTTTATACTATAGGAAATTGGGGAAGATGACTAAGATAAGCCTCAAACCTATGACTTTAATTTTAGAAAAGAGGTACTTTATGACTAGGCTACTCTCTTGGATTTTCTTGTTTCTGAGACTGATCAAGTTCATTTTGTAAAACGACATTTTTAAAAGTTCTTTTTTTGATATTGTGACCTTTTCAAATGACCTTTTTTTTTTTTAACTTTAATTTTATATTTTTTTGCTCTTTTTATTAATTTCTTTTTTGAATTTTTATGTAAAAATACAGTCTATTATAACTTATTTACTTTCTACAACTGTTGGTGAACTTAATTTAAGTTTTATCTAATCATATATTAATTACATTATACTAATTTAATACCTATTTATTATATACTAGTTTTTCAATTTTGAATTTGTTCGGATTTACTTCCTCTTTCGAGGAAATATGATTCAATGCTCCGCTAAGAATTCATGAGCCTGCGTTATTAAGCTTGACCCTTATTATATACAAGTTGCAACCTATTACTACCTCCAATTTTTTCATTTCTTTATACCCTAAAAATACAAATATCAATACAGCCCTACTTTTCACTAATATCAATATAAAATAATAATAAACAATTATCAACCTTTTACAACACTTACTTTTTCACCAATACCAATACAGAAATAATAATAAACAATTAAACCTACTTACCAAAAAAAGAAACGTAAACAATTGAAAAAATTTGCCAAAAACGGAAACGTAAACAATTGAAAAAACTAGAGGTAGTATATCGTAGTAGCATGAGATTGAGTTTTAACAATACATTGAATATTGTATAGCTAGCATTGTATACTGGTGCATGAAACACACGTACCTGCACCGACTGTGGTGTGGTGGTTTGTCTATGCTTAATTACAAAAGTTATACTTCATATACGGATTGTATATGTTAACACAACATTTTTCTATGTTAAACTCTTCGCATTTATATGTGAATTCTATCACTAATTTTATCTTCAAAAAAAAGTGAATTCAATAATACGTAATGCACCCTCGTCGTGATAAAACGATGCCGTTTCACTTGGAATTCTGCGTTTTGGTTTTTAATCCGTAGCGGCACCGCTCCAAGCGGCTTTCTTCGTCTTTTCGTTTTTTCCTCTTTCTGTTCCTTCTCTCGCTTTCCCTGCCTTCTTCTTTTTCAGCCCCCCCGTATCTAGGATATTGAAGAATCCTTCTCTTGTAAGTTTGGGAATTGCGGGAGGTAATTGTGATCATTACTTAGTGCTACTATTGATTTTACTGAGATTGATGGGTAGAAGAAGACTCAAAGATTGTTCTGGTTATGCATGCTAAGGAGGTAAAAATTGGGAGTCAGTGTTTGCGGGTAAATTTTTTCCCTTTCTATTAGCTTTCTTTTTTCCAATATTTCTCAATTTATCTTTAACGCAATTATAATTTATTCATTACTCTTTTTTTTTTTTTTTTTGTGATTATTAGAGTTCTTTACATGTTAAATTTTGATGTATGGTTTGAACAGCTGATTCATCGTCATTTTGCCTGCCAAGTGTTTGATTTTATGCATAAAAGAAACAATTAAAAGTAAGATTGTTGGTAAAAAATTGCATAAAAGGATTAGAAGGGACTATATGATTGGTCTTTTGTTAATTTTGTCCAATTCTTTGTTGACATTGCCGGAAAAATATATATTAGCTGCTGCAGGAAAGAGGAATTATATGTACCCGGTGAATATCAGTTGCCTAAAATCCACATACTAATTACACTGATTTCCCGAAAATGATACAATGAGAACTACTGTCATTTTGAATGTTTCTTTTGTTCTTCAATTTTAGCATATTAGATATCTTAGGTTAACAAATAAGAGTACATCATATATTTTAAGTTCTTAACACTATCTTTTAGTCATTATCAAGATGGAGGCATGTGAGCAAAACAAACTTCTAGCAAATACAATGCATCATGAGAAAATTTTGAATTCTAAATTTGATATTCTTCAAACCAAAGTTTTTTTTTATTTTTAATAAGCTTTTATTTTATAAGAAGTGATTAAAAGTTACAGGGGAAAAGCTCAAGCTGCAGTAAAACAATTACAAGATCAAACTAAAGTTAATTTGTTTCATACTTTTATGCCATTTGAGTTTCTTTGGCATTAGAAATGGTAAAAATTACGCATGTTAGGAGCGATTCAAGCATTGTCGAATGCATCAATAAGACTTCCAATCTGTTGGAATGTTAGAGTAAACTTTTATTTTCTCCATTTCAATAAAATGTCCCTATTCAGGATTATATCACCTTATCTATAAGTATTGCTGACCTTACTTTATACATTACAGGCTGATGAAAGGGAAATAGGAGAGGTATTGAACTCTGCAATGAAGTTGATGGATTTAATACCACACAATGTTCAAAGCTTTATGCCAATGGTCAGTTTTGTGGAGTTAATGCAAATCCATCACTGGTTTCCTCATACGTGATTTGCAATCCAAATTCTCACTTTTTGCTTTCCTAATGCAGGCTGAAGAGTTGGAAATTTTGATTTCAGCTTTTAAGTGTCTGGAGGAGAGAAGGCACTGATTGAAGAATGCGATGAACTGTATATAATCTCTTGCTTACATTTTCAGTCGGAGGAGTGCAGCTTACTTGCTCAACTTATTCAACTGAACCCAAATCCAGAGAGATGGCAATAATTCATTGCTTAACTTTTATCAATTTGAGCTTCCTTGATGATGGTTTCCAATAGGTTCTTCTTCACATATTCTGCTTTCATTTTCATGTCACTTTTATTGATATAATGCATTCATTTTTTTTCCACTCTTAGAAACAAAAATGTAATATTTTAGTCCATGAATCATATTTGGCCTCTATACATGTACATATGCCATGGATTCATAATAAAAGGCTCTTTTTTTTGGGTTTCTCTACCACTTCCAATGCATCTAAGTATGGCCATATTTTCAATTGGTTGTATTTTCATAGGGCTAACACTAATTTAAAAAATCAATTAAGACATAATTGAATCCAGCTACTTTAATATTGGAGAGATGAATTATTACTATTATTTTACAATCACAAAAATAAATTGACTAGTAATTGGACTAAAACAAAATTGACTAGTAATTGGACTAAAACAAGTTTTTTTTTGGGAGTTGTTATTTCCAAAGCAATATTTGTTAATGTCAGAGCAAACAATGAAGAAATAAAAGGGTATTTGCTCTGGCATTAACAAATATTGTTCTGGAAATAACAATTCCCTTTTTTTTTTTTTAATAGAAAAGCTGGACAAAAACAAGTTAAAAAGAACTAAATAATCAATATCTGGCTTGTGATATGTGAAATGTTAAAAAGGAGAGTTTACCTAAATTTATAAGGAGATCAAACTTTTTTATAAGCAATTTTGGAATTATAAGCATTAAGTTTACATTTTTTTTTCCCCAAAGCATTAAGTTTACTTTCTGCTTTTTTTTTTTTACTGCTTTTGAGGAGAAATTGTTTGATTAATTAAAAGACCATTGTACTCCGCTAACATGTTATTTATATTAAACTCTATGAAATTGTGTATTTATTCAAACTATTCACTCATAAATAATATACCTACAATGACTCATATGCTATTTATGAGACAGTTTAGGTAAACAGATCAACTGCTTATTAGCTGCTTATTATCCAATTGTAATAAATGGTTCACAGCTTATTTTTAGACAACTTATACTCTATAAGAAAATTGTAAGGAATAAACCAATAAACACCAATTTTAGTAAACACCACAAAGGAACAATGGCATCTAAATGGCCCCAATAACCCTCCTATTTAAGCGAAAAATTGACAACCCATACCAGCGTTGCGATTAGCCATATATCACTTTCTAAGATATTTTAGGAAAAAATAGCACACTAGTTTAGGTAAATAACACTTTTTGTTAATATTGGTTTACAAAAATCAAAGTATTCCAAAACAACTTCTGTATAATATACATATCAATAAATAAAAGTCAATAAATATAAATAATATTTAAAATTATTCAAAAATTCACTAAATACACCTAGGGAAAATGGTCGCCACCTTTGTTTGGTAGTCTCCGGCCACTTTCACAAGAAATTTGGACAATAATAGTCAAACTAGTAAATAAAAATCTATAAATAAAAGCCAATAAATATATATACAAGTTAATAAAAGTCAATATAAGTAAATAAATATCGTTTAATAAAAGTCAATAAAGTATGTACAAGCAATATATGTAAATAAACACTCTAATGTAAATGTAAATAAATGTCAATACAAGTCAATTAACAATATTTTCCTCTCAAGATTGAAGATTTTTTTATAATATTACTTCATCTTCTGCCTTAGACTTAATGACCTGATTGAAATTTACCAACTTTACTCCACCAAACATAAACTCCAGTGAAAACCCAAAACTCTATCATGAACAAGCGGTCTTACTCTCTCCCAACACTATCGTATTACGCTGGAAAACCATAAAAATAGTCATGTTCTCTCTCTATGGCAACTGAAAAACTGCAGCGATAAGGTCAAGCAACTACATCAAATTGATTATCTTCGAAACAGAGTCCAATAGTACATTTAAGTTTTGTAGATGATCATTAGAAGGTCTTGAATTCTTGTCGGAAAGCTTCGAACATCGAAGCTTCGCAAAACCGACTTCTGGGATACAATTTGGTGGCGGTGGTTTAGCCAGTACAGTGGTCAGGCGAGCAGTGGCAATTGTTCTTCTTTCTATCATCGTTGTTGCTTTTTCTCTCTTCCGATATTTTTCTTTTTATTTTTCTTTAGGAAAATAAAAATAATGTATTTAAAAGGATTGAAATGTAATAACACAAATATGTGTTATTTTTCTCCTTTCTAAACTTATGTACTATTTGATTAAGTGCAAAAATCAAAAGTATGTTATATCCTATATAATTTCCCTAAAAAAAAAGGACACAAATTGAGCAGGTCTAGTTGAAATACCGACCCAATTCGAGCTCAGTACAACCAAGGGAAAAATAAAGAACATTCAGGGGGGAAAAAATATGAATCTGGACGTGAAACAGTAAATACGTATTAAGAGCAACTAACACAATCATTTTCACCTCCTTTCTCTGCCCTTTTTCTTGTTTATTTCAGTAAAAGAGAAGGTTGAATAATTAACTTTGTTTTTTTTCTTTTCTTTTTTTTCACTCAGGTGCTTAATAAGATATGAACATGTTGTTTAAGTCACGTCCCCTATTTAACTAATTATGATCTCTCTTAATGCAATCCTGTTCAATGTACCAAATGTAGAAATGAAAAACCTTATTATATTATTATCAGTATTAGTATTAGTAAATATAACAATATTGGGATATACACTTAATAGAACTTTCTTCTTTCGGTTGCAGGATTATTTGGCATAATAATTAAGCTTAGCAGAAGGTGTTAAAAAAGGAAAATTATTGTAAGATTGAGATGGTGGGTTTGTTTATGTAAGATTGAGTTGTTGAAAGAAATTCTTTGAAGCTTCATAAGTGGACCAACTAATGGCAGCGGCTGGAGCGTGAAACATCATTCTCGGCATCCATCCTCTCATTAGCCCTTTGTATCCATCTTTCTTCACTATTCTTTTAATCACATTCCCAATCGAACTGCTTGCAAATTTGTCACACCCACATACCCCCTAAAAATACTCCTTTTAGAATTTACAATTTGATCAAATCATTTATATCATCATAACAAAATTGATCATCCAAAAATAAGCCATAAGAAACAAGGACGAGGCTACGCTCTCGAAATCTTTTTTTGAATTCATCTTGTTTGTACAAAAGTTCTAGATTAAAGACCGTGAGTGACATTATCAAATTCCACAAACTGTACATTGATTTTAATTTCAGCATTAAATATAAATAATTTAACAGCTTGTTTTGAAAGAAAAAATAAAATTTTAAAAAAAATAATACGGATACTCGAGAAATTGAGAGCCCAATAATGAGCAAGGATAAGTGTCTCTTCGAATTGCCATTTTTTTTTTTTTTCAAATAACATATTTGATCGTCTTTATTCAAAATCGATATCAATTCTTGTAGGTTATAGTTTGTAGAATTTGATTATATAATATAAATTAGACACAAAATAATTTGAACTGTTGAATTTGTATTTATACAAATTTTTAATACAAGTTAAATTCTACAAATTACGAGCCACTAAAATTAGCCGTGGCTCTATTTGAAAAGAATTTAAAAAATATTGCCATTGGAGATGGGTCTAGACTCAAGACCCATTGAATTACAACCCAAGAATTATGGACAAAGGGCATAAATAGTTCATTTCAAAATTTTAAAATTCACAGATGGCAAATATAAGACCAAAGATAGGTTTTTTTTTTTTTTTTTGACAAATAGAGACAAAAATAGACCCTGTTAAAGGGAAAAAAAATATATCATACACTTTATAACTTGTTTATATTATATTCATAAAATGTTCATAAAATATTTTAAAATTATACATGATCAATTCATAATATATCCATATTTTATTCATAAAACTTTTATAAATAAATTAGCTATTTTTTAACTTAAAAACATAGAAACAATTATTTTTAGGTCAAAAATTTTTTAAAGTAGCTAAACGTGTCTATAATCTTGAAAAAAATGCTATGGAAGTGCTTTTCCAAAAGAATTTTTGAAGAAACACAAATTTAAATCAGTGGAGTGCTTACCTGACACTGCAACCGCGTTTTCACGACGTCAAGCGGTGTCGTCAAGGCAGCAGCCGCGGCTCCAGCCGCCGCACCCGCAGTGGCATGAACTACCACTCTCTCATCGCTCGCATTCTCTGGCGACACCTCCATCAACGCTTTCTTCGCCGCCTCATAACTCGTAAAATAAACAGCCGTAAACGGAGCGTTCATGACTACCGTAGTCCTATACGATGCATAAAACGCTCCAACTCCTCCTTCCATCAACACTCTCCTTACACAATCACCAACTCCTTTGTACGGACTGCTCTTCAGCTGCAACCTCTGCTTCACCATATCCATCGGCGTAAACACCGCATCGCTGGCCACCGTAGCGAAAACACCAGAGACGGCGTGCGCCACCGAATTATTAGGATTACCACGGGAAAAGAAGTGTTTACAAAACTCGTAAACGGAAAAGTAAACGGCGTGAGAGGGTCCAGCACCGAGGGCCATAGCAGCAATACCCCGATAAAGTCCAGCCGGACCCTCCAGTTTCAAAATAGAACCAAAAGCCTGGCGGACTCCAATCGACTGGGGCGGGCATGACCCGCCAATAACTTGCATGCGAGTCTTAAGAGTATCGACGGGAAACATAGCCGTGTGCTCGACGCAACCGGCGACGGAGCCGGCAATCATGTACTGCCAGAAATGAAGACCGTCGCGGGAAACCGAGATATTGGAAATCTCGGGGGAGAGGAAATCGGGAGTCCGATCTTTCTTCGGAGAGGCATCGGTGGGCATGGATGGTAGGAGTGAGTGAAAGAGGAACTAACGTGATTACGGTTTAAAAGGGAGAGTGGAGGACTGAGGAGGCCTGAGAATCCCGGGTGATAGGATTGGGTTGTCATCGCAATTATCTTTTTCAGGAATTGAAATTTTTAGAATCGGAAAGAGACTACCCACTCTAATTTACGATAATTAGTAGTAGATGAGGAATATTTATGAAATTAGTTGCAGTAAGTACCCGACAGAAGGATGGTAGAGAATAGTAGATAGTTCATTAGAGCATCGAATTCACGATAAAGAATGAAACAACAATGTCAATAGGAGTTTAAGGGATCACGCGTGCTATCCACAAAGCATCTTATTATTTTGATTTAAAGCTAAAGCCATATAGTGACATTCAAAGTTAAGGTCCCTACTCTTGAATTCATTCCATATATGTCAATAATTATGCTCCTTCTTGCTACAGGGCTGTTTAGATTCCGTGCGTATGTTTTGTATCCATGATTTCTACTTTATTTTTCCAAACTTGTAATATCAAAGATGTCATTTATTTTTACATAGGTCCATGGAGGTACTAATTAGTGAAATGTGCAAAGACTTAAACTTAGTTATGATAAATAATAAAAATTGAAGGAAGTTTGCCCCAAGTTAGAGTCAAACTATTATAAACAAAGAACGTTTTGGGGATTAACTCGAGGCGTGAACAAAGCACTGTCCTAAAAGATTTTAATCCCTCAGGATTCAATGAACTCGTAGTTGTTTGTAAGAACAACAATGTATAAACTCAGCAATAGAAGGGAAGAAGAATTCCAGAGGATATAGGAGTTTATGGAAATAGCATGCATACACCAAAGTAGGGAAGCGAAGACTTTCCGGATGAGCAAACCAACGCGCAAAAAAAAATATCATTTAGAAATTTGAAAAAAAAAATTTTTCTTAGAAGCAAAACAAAAGCTTGGACCAGGCCCACAAGCAGGGGGGAAACCCACCCGCTTTCCTTAATTCAGGCTTTTAGCCCATTGCTCATGTGCGCGACTCACTCCTCTCCAAGACTCTCTACTAGACCATTATTAAAAACTTTTTTTTTTTTTGTTTAACATACCATTATTAAAAACTCAATACAAAGTGGATTAAGTCATAAATGATACTATACCTTTTGAAATATACACAACAATCCCCCGCATATTTCAAAAGGTTAAAGAAAAGAGAAAAAAAGTATATGTTTTGCTGAGTTTTCCACGACTTTTTATAATATTTCAGTTTTGGTGTTTTTTGGACTATGAACCAAAACCTAAGATAAATAATTGTATGTTACATACCATTGGTGAAGCCTATAGCTTCTATGAACCAAATGGTATATCTTCAACCTCAAAATCTTATTTGTTTATAGTATAACTTTAAACATATTGTTGTTCATTGCTGTTTTGCGCTAATAGGCCATGCGCGTGCCTGGTAATTCACAAGTGCTCGTCT
>CATIWJ010147829.1:0-19686 GCA_949640765.1 Croton laevigatus | reverse complement strand
ATTTTTATCATATTTATACTTGGTTTAATGTTTTATTATTTAACTAGGGTAAATTTTAAATTTACCGTTTTACCCTATTTTACCCTGCGTGGTAAAAATTAACCGATTTTTAAAACCTAGCAAATTTATACTCAAAATACTCATTTATTTAATCTCATTATTTTCTAAACATTTAATTAAATAAATTTTTCATAAAATAATTCATTATTAGAATTTAATACAATTTATTTTTCATTTTACAATTTGATCATTTTTCTTATTTGTGTTAATCAAGAATGATTATTTTTAGGATGTTATACTAACGGTAAGTGTTATTTGGGCACTGATTTGACGAAAAATTTAACTTTTTTTTAACAGAAGGATAATATTATCTGACAGTAGTAAAAAGCATAAGCAAAGTTGTCTATTTTGAAAAATAAAGGGATAAAATTGTAGATTTTGACAAAATTTAGGGATGAAATTGTAATTTTCTATAATTAATAAATATAATTAAATAAATTCAAATATTGCAATCAAATAACAAGTGTCTAAAAGAGTGGATATGTACAACGCACATTAAAAACCGCTAGTTTGATTTGAAAAGAAAAAAGTTGAACTTTTCTAAAGAACCATTCCTTATTCCTTTGAATCTTTTGTTTGTCCTAATAACACAGAAATTAGTTTTGACTGAAATTATATTTATTTACCAAAAAAGTATAAAATTGTTTGATCAACCAATTTTTTTTAATTTTTTCTGATAAATATGTGTTGTTTCAATAAAAATATAATGTACTATTTGTAATTAGAACAAATAAACGATTAAGATGAAATGTAACTTATTAATTTTTGTAACCGTTAATTAATGAAACAACAAAATAGTATAACTATTATAAAACACGGAGACAAAATAGACTATTATATAAAACCTACGATAAAATAATTCAATTTTGAAAAGACAAAAGACAAAATAGTGTTTTTTTTAAAAAAAATATAACAATTTGTCATTTGAAAATTAATAAAAAAAATAATATGAAAATTTTAAAATGTAATTTATTATATTATATTAGTAAATAATTGTAATTTAAAATTAATAAATTATATTTATTACATAAAAATTATATATATATATATATAAATTTATTGTTTGTGAAGTTTATGAAATATTTTACTGATAGTTACTTACATTAGATGTAATTTAAAAGTGATTTACAAAATTTAAGGATAAAATAAAAATTATATCTTAAATTCAGGGATGCTATTGTTTAGTTCAAATAGCTTACTTCCTGAAAAATTAAGTTTTCAAAAAGTTCAATTGTAAAGAAATTATTTTTTAGAAAGTACGAGATAAATATCATTTGATTTGTTTCATAAATTTTTGGTAAGTTAAATTATTTAATAAAATATAATATTAAAATATCATAAATATTCATATAATAAAAATTTTTAAATATAAAAAAAAATAAAATAAAAAGTATCCATAATATAACCAAGAAAATGCAATTACTTAGATTGGAAAGAAAAAATTACTTCCCAGAAAGTAAAATTTTTTAATTTTCGAGAATTTCTCAAAACATACGCTCAATCACCGAAAACTTGAAAAGTTGAAGTTATCTTTCTTATTTATAATGGCCAAAATCATTTTTTGCTCCCTATACTATTATACTTTGGGACTTTTAGCCCCTGAGTATACTAGTGGGCACTTTTAGCCCTTGATTATCAAATAAAGGTAATTTAGGTCCTTCCGGCCGGCCGGCCGTTTGACCCATTTTTTTCCGACGACAAACTTTGCAAATGAGTATACCAAATTGAAGCTCTCGATGTAAGAATTTCAAATCCAGACTCATATTTATCATCCAACCACCGGAAAACCTCTTTTTATGTGTTTAAAGTTTTGAAGAAAAAACTTTAAATATGTAAAACGAAGTCTTCCAGTCAAAACTTTAAACACATAAAATAAGGTCTTTCGGTAGTTGGATAGCAAATATGAGACCAGATATGGAATCCTTACATCGAGTGCTTCAATTTGGTGTACTCATTTAAACGGCCGGTTGGCCGGAGGGGCCTAAAGTACCTTTATTTGGTAGTACAGGAGCTAAAAATGTCCATTAGTATACTCAGGGGCTAAAAATCCCAAAACATAACAGTATAGGGGGCAAAAAATATTTTGGCCTATTTACAACTAAAACAAACTATAACATGTGAGATGTCCACATGCAAGATAAAATCCATACTGGATTTCAGACACACGTGACGCGTCATAAACCCATCCTCCCAACACATTATCATCATTATTATTTTTACAAAAATGAATTAATATTTTTGTATGAAAACAAAAAATAAATAATCAGCTCGTGGAATGTATTCATAAAATAAATAAATAAATACCGCTAGCAAACTTCTGATTAAAACTTGAACGATTCAGAGAGACACATTCAAATGTGAATAAATGAAGTATGGAGTTGTGCTAGTTTTCCTTCCTTTCCTCTCTTTTCTATTTTGACGTTTACGGAAGAGAAGAAAGGAAGCGATCTCAACAGAACAAAAACACCTTTTCAGCAATGGCAGAATTAGAATCCCTGAAAAGTTCATTTGGTATATATATATATTTCTTCATTTGCTTTATTCTGTGTGTTTGTCGAATGTTTGCTTAATTAATTAGTATTTTTATGGCTTTTTATTTTTCTCGGTTTCACTCTCTTGTTTCTTTGGTTGCTCCGGAAAGAAAATGTTAAGTGTAACGGTGGTCGTTTTAGAAAGAACTAATTAACTATGAAAGAAAATGCGTAGTTTGGATATAGATAGTATAGATTGTGGAGTTTTTGACAAGTTCTATGGACTTCATTTTCGTTTAATACATAGTCTATTGCAATTGGATTGATGAATTTTATATATATATATATATATTCGTCGGATTTTGATTTTAGGATTTGGATATTAAATCTTAAATTAGTAAAGAGAGAAAATGATTGGTTATCATAACTCTAATGATTGGTTCTCACTCTATTATGCAGGGGAGCTTTATTGGGTTTGTGGAGGGAAACTTGATGTGGGTTCTCCTTGCACACAAAGAACTCTCATAGACATAATAAATCTGGTATTCCTTGGAGTCTTCTATCTATTTTTGTTGGTGGGTTCTATCAGAAAACATCCAACCAATGGTAGCAATAGAAGTGATTGGATATCTGTGGTGGTTTCAATCTGTTGTGCTCTAATTAGCATTATATATTTTGGTGTTGCATTGTGGGATATAAGAGCTGAAAACAAAGGGTTTACTGATTTAAGTTGGTTGGTTTACATTGTGAGAGGAATAGTTTGGGTTACATTAGCAGTTACCTTGCTTGTTAAGAAGACCAAATGGCTTCAAATTTTTGTTACTGTTTGGTGGGTGACTGTTGCTGTATTGGATTCAGCTGTAAATATTGAAGTTTTAGCAAGATCATATAACATCCAAGTTCTTGACATGTTACCATGGCCTGTAAACCTTTTACTTCTAGTTTGTGCTGTCAGAAATTTCAGTTATTTTGCTTCTCAACGTGAATCTGCAGAAAATAGCCTATCTGAACCTCTATTACGGGAAAATGAGGTAAAGAATCAATCAAAACTAGCTCAGGCAGGTCTTTTTAGCAAATTGACATTATCTTGGATTAATCCTTTGCTTAAGTTAGGCAACTCAAAACCATTAGACTTTGAAGAGATCCCTTCACTAATTCCTGAAGATCAAGCTGATATAACCTACAAAAAATTTTCAAATGCATGGGATTCTCTTCTAAGAGAGAAAAACCAAAACAATACCAGAAACTTGGTTCTTGGGGCGCTATTAAAAGTGCATTTCAAAGAGAATATACTTATAGGTGTATGTTTTTTGCTTAGAACTGTTGCAGTGACAGTCCTCCCTCTCCTGTTGTATGCTTTTGTAAATTACTCTAACCTTGATCAGCAGAATCTCTATCAAGGTCTTTCTATTGTTGGGTGTCTAATTCTTGCGAAGTTAGTTGAGTCTTTTTCTCAAAGGCATGCCTTTTTCCTTTCAAGACAATCAGGACAAAGAATGAGATCAGCTTTAATGGTGGCAGTGTATCAAAAGCAGCTCAAACTTTCAAACTTGGGAAGAAGAAGGCACTCCACTGGTGAGATTGTGAACTACATTGCGGTGGATGCTTATAGAATGGGTGAAATGCCTTGGTGGCTTCATTCTAGTTGGAGTATGGTTCTGCAGCTCTTCTTGTCCATTGCAGTACTTTTTGGCGTCGTTGGTCTTGGAGCTGTTGCGGGATTAGTCCCTCTCTTGGTCTGTAGTCTTCTCAATCTTCCATTTGCAAGATATCTGAAGAAATGTCAATTTGAATTCATGATTGCACAAGATGAACGCCTCAGAGCTACTTCTGAGATCCTGAACAGCATGAAAATCATAAAATTGCAATCTTGGGAAGACAAGTTTAAGAGTTTGATCGAAACTCGCCGAAAAAATGAATTCAAATGGTTAGCTGAGGCACAACTTAAGAAGGCATATGGTACTGTCTTGTATTGGTTAGCTCCAACAATAATTTCTTCTGTTGTCTTCTTTGGGTGTGCATTCTTCAGGAGTGCTCCGTTGAATGCTAGCACAATTTTCACTGTTCTTGCAACCTTAAGGGGCATGTCAGAGCCTGTAAGATTGATACCTGAGGCACTTTCTATTATGATCCAAGTCAAGGTCTCATTTGATAGAATAAATACTTTTCTGTTTGATGATGAGCTCCAGATTGAAAGCCTAACTAAAATTCCATCTCGCGGCTCCGAAGAAAGTGTTACAATAGTAGGGGGTAAATTCAGTTGGGATCCTGAGATTGTTAAGCCAACTTTGAGAGAAGTGGACTTGGATATCAAATGGGGGCAAAAAGTGGCTATATGTGGGCCAGTAGGCTCTGGAAAATCATCACTATTATCAGCCATACTTGGAGAGATACCTAAAATAGCAGGAACTGTAAGTCACAATGCAGTTTCATATACTTTATATTTTGTTTCTTAGTATAACGTGTTTCTTCTGTGCTTGTGATTAGGTCAATGTGAATGGTTCTATTGCTTATGTTTCTCAAACTTCATGGATTCAAAGTGGAACTGTTCATGATAACATACTCTATGGAAAGCCAATGGATCAGGCCAAATATGAGAAGGCCATAAAAGCATGTGCTCTAGACAAGGACATTAATAGTTTCAGTCATGGAGATCTTACAGAAATTGGCCAGAGAGGACTTAATATGAGTGGTGGACAGAAGCAGAGAATTCAACTTGCTCGGGCTGTTTATAATGATGCTGATATCTATCTCCTCGATGATCCTTTCAGTGCAGTAGATGCTCATACTGCTGCAACTTTGTTCAATGTAAGGGATGAACAAACATCTCCTATGTTTCTCCAAAAGCACAAAATATTTGCTGAAACAGCTTACTTGAAAATATAATTGCAGGACTGTGTCATGACTGCTCTCAGAAACAAGACTGTCATACTAGTTACTCACCAAGTCGAGTTCCTCTCATCAGTGAACCGAATTCTGGTAAAACAGTTTGATCAAGAAAATATTTTTGCAATAATTTTTTCTTTCTTTTTAGTTAATTATATTTTCCCCTTTTTTAGGTTATGGAAGGTGGACAAATTACTCAATCGGGAAGCTACGAAGAACTCTTAACTGTTGGAACAGCATTTGAACAACTAGTGAATGCTCATAATGATTCAGTAACTGCATTTGGGCAATATGATCAAAGCCAAGGAGAAACTGTCAAGGTAGATAGTGTTATTCCAGAGGCAGAAATATCTAATTCACTGTATTCTTCTAAAAGCAACAGTAAAGCAGAGATTTCTGTGGAGGATGTTCCTGGAGTGCAACTAACAGAAGAAGAAAAGAAAGAGATTGGTGATCTAGGATGGAAACCATTCTTTGACTATGTCCGCATCTCAAAGGGTTCATTTCTAGTATGCCTATGTATATTATCTACTATTGGTTTTGTCGGTCTTCAGGCTGCTGCAACTTATTGGCTAGCATATGCCATCTTGATTCCTAACTTCAATAGTGGGATTTTGATCGGTGTCTACACTCTGATATCAACTAGTAGTGCTGTTTTTGTATATTTGAGGACTTTCTTTACAGCCCATCTTGGATTAAATGCTTCCAAAACCTTCTTCTCTGGCTTCACCAATTCAGTTTTTAAAGCTTCCATGCTCTTCTTTGATTCTACTCCTGTCGGAAGAATCCTGACTCGTGTAAGATCATGCCCTCATATTAATTCTCTAAAGTTCTATATTCAAGATTACAAAATGTTCAGGTTTCTTTGATGTTCCTC
Source organism: Croton laevigatus (assembly GCA_949640765.1). Lineage (NCBI taxonomy): Eukaryota > Viridiplantae > Streptophyta > Magnoliopsida > Malpighiales > Euphorbiaceae > Croton > Croton laevigatus. The sequence continues at coordinate 13,392 of CATIWJ010147829.1, read as the reverse complement.
TTGTTATATTTGTCAGGCTTCATCTGATTTAAGTGTCTTGGATTTTGACATTCCATTTGCCATTACCTTTGTGGTGGGTCCTCTAATAGAGCTGATAGGAATTATAGCTATTATGGCCTCCGTCACATGGCAAGTTCTCATAGTGGCCATCATTGCTTTAGTCGCTTCAAAATATGTTCAGGTAACTACTCTTTCTTGAAATTATCTAAATTTTCTAGCAGAAGTTGGAGGCACTTAACTTTTTCTCTTCATCCTGCTCAAAAGGACTATTATTTAGCCTCTGCAAGGGAGCTGATGAGGATCAACGGTACAACCAAGGCCCCTGTGATGAACTATGCTGCTGAGACATCACTTGGTGCAGTGACAATAAGAGCTTTCAAAATGGTGGAAAGGTTTTTCCGGAACTATCTAAAGCTTGTGGACAATGATGCTTCACTTTTCTTCCATTCTAATGCATCCTTGGAGTGGATGATTTTGAGGATAGAGGCATTGCAGAATGTGACTTTATTCACCGCTGCTGTTCTACTGGTTCTGCTACCAAAAGGTGTTATGGCTCCAGGTACCACTTACTTTGATGCGTATATTTATCCATAAAGTAAATAATTATAATAATTCTAGTGTTTATATTTGAAATTTGAAGATGTAAAGTTCTGTTTTGACTTTGCAGGACTTGTTGGGCTTTCATTGTCTTATGCACTATCACTCACTGGGACTCAAGTGTTCTTGTCTCGTTGGTATTGCAACTTATCAAACTACTTGATATCCGTAGAACGAATTCAACAGTTCATGCACATTCCACCTGAACCTCCAGCAATTGTGGAGGACAGAAGACCACCAACTTCTTGGCCTTTAAAGGGTAGGATAGAACTTCAAGAATTGAAGGTAAATAGAAAATAATAATTATTTTATATTTTAGTGGCAACCCACATATTCCTGCTTTTCCTTAACTGACTGGGGATTGTTAATTGGATTTTCAGATAAGATACCGTCCAAATGCTCCCTTAGTTCTTAAAGGAATAAACTGCACATTCAAGGAAGGCACAAGAATAGGAGTTGTGGGAAGAACTGGAAGTGGAAAAACCACTTTGATCAGTGCTTTGTTTCGCTTAGTGGAGCCTGCCGATGGTCAAATTCTAATAGATGGACTTGACATATGCTCTATTGGTCTTAAAGATTTGAGGACAAAGCTTAGCATCATCCCTCAAGAAGCAACACTTTTTAGGGGTAGTGTTCGGACTAACCTGGATCCTTTAGGACTGTATTCTGATTATGAAATTTGGGAGGTAAGAAAATTGATTCCAGAATCTCATTTCTCAAGAAAAGTTAAAAAAAAAAAACATGTCATTCACTTGAGTTTTTATGTTGACAGGCTTTAGAGAAGTGTCAGCTTAAGACAACAATCAGCAACCTTCCTAATCAGCTAGACGCATCAGGTTAGCAAGTTGAAGAACAATCTCACACTTCCCTGCCAAAATAAATTCTTTCAATTTCTTTATACCACGTTTATTTTGTAAAGATTTTGGAACCTCTATATAATCTATAAGTCCCTCTAAACTTAAACACGTAAGTTTGTAGCACCAACCTTTCCGTTCTCTCAGGCTTCTGTGCAGGCAGTCATTATCTTTCCAAAGATTAGGCACCTTCTTAGTTCTCATAACGTATTAGCTCTAGATATTTGAAAGTATAAGCAAGAAAATGCTAATGTCGGTGAATCTCAATCTGCAGTAAGTGATGAAGGTGAAAATTGGAGTGCTGGGCAAAGGCAACTGTTTTGTCTAGGAAGAGTGCTTCTAAAAAGGAACAAAATTCTGGTACTAGATGAAGCTACTGCTTCAATTGATTCAGCTACTGATGCAATTTTACAAAGAATTATCAGACAAGAATTCTCTAAATGCACAGTGATTACTGTGGCTCATAGAGTTCCAACCGTTATCGACAGCGACATGGTCATGGTCCTCTCTTATGGTATGTTTCCATTTTCCTAATCATTTTTTATCACTTTCATTAATTTTACTAGGAAATATTAAAGTAATAATTTAATTGACTTGTAGGAAACTTGTTGGAATATGACGAGCCTTCAAAACTCTTGGAGACTAATTCCAGCTTCTCTAAGCTTGTAGCTGAATATTGGTCAAGTTGCAGGAAAAACTCGTACAAGAACTTCGATGAAATAAATTAGAAATTTAGAATTCAAATTCTGTTGAAGATCGCTTATTTTACAGATTCTTTTATATTGCAAGCGCCACTCAAGTGAATAAACCGTTACAGCGACGAAATAAACATGACCTGTAAGAACTTTGAGGTTCAAAATTCTAATGTTAATGGTTAAAATTGAAGTTTCAGAATCCTTATCAATGATCAAAGTTTCAGAATTCATAATTTCACCCATAGATGATATAATCAAGGCTAAAAAATAACTAGTTCTGTGATCTTCAGTTTTGGGTCTACCGTTGAAGATGTAGAACAGAGAGAGGGAGTACCCAAGTTTCATGAGTTCGAGAATTTAGAAGATCAGCGGTTTATTTCAAGATAAGATGTAATTTTGTTAGTTTTAATGTTATTTTTTGTAGCTTCCTTACGTATAATTTAAATTTAGTAAGAATAAAACAGCTAACTTGCTGATTTTGTAATAAGTGCATTTGCTATATGAGGTTGAATCCCACAGTTTTTGGAAGTTGAAAACTTGATTTGGGTTATAAAAAGGCAGATAGTTCATGAAAATGAATCCTAATTAAGGAGCTGCAATATTTTTTTTTTTTTGTTATTAATATTACTAATTATCTATTGTATTTCCGAAATAATAAGATGTTCAAACAAACAGTCCGAAGACTATATATGGTCGAGAATTGAATATATATTATATAACCTTCCATTTTTTTATGTAGATAAAAAGTTCGTCTCTACTGCCATACCCAGTTGTTGGTAAACGATTGAGGTATACCTAGTTGTCTGTATTGGGTAACAGTGCAGTACACTCAATTGTGAGTAAATAATTGTATTCGGTAACACTAAATAGTTATTTAACTATTATTTAAACAATTAATTTTGGTAAATCCAATGCGACAAGCATCAATTGAAAACACAATTACCTTGACAATTTAATGAAATCATTATCTTGAATCGCTATAACAAAATGAAGCCAGTAAACAGCATATTGGATTAAGTGGTCCTGAAAAATACTTTCAAGGATCTTTAATCACTTGGATGGCATAAAATGAGTCAATTTGAAAAAATTAATTAATTAAATGAAATAATTTATGGGGCTGAAAATACTTAGCTTGGTGGCTATTTATGTACTGTTCATGTGTCAAAAAGAACACATGGAGATGGAGGATGGATGCTTCTAGTCTAGGCATATGATATGCACAACTATATTATTTTAATACCCAAGTCCAATGGATATGACTTCCCACCCACCAATATTGAATTCTAGATTTTAGAATCAAAAACAGAATATGATACTTTACATTATACTATATAATTATGATATGCAATTTTGGCCCCAAATTATATACTGAATACATTATTCTTCAAAATTGAATCCGCCACTGGACTGGAAGCGAAATTGCATAGTAGCACAGCACTAGTTGGTCGTGTCGTGGAGATTTTTCCAGGAAAATGAGCCAAGATTTTACAGGAAAATATGTGATCAAACACGGCCTAGGCTACCAATCGAAAAGAATGAAAGGTAAACAGGAGAAAAACAAATGGCTTCTCAAAGAAGGAGACCAGCACAACAATTATATTAGTTTAAAAAAAAATTTTGAAAATTTTTCTCAAAATTACCCGTGCTACAGGTGGTTGCTATGTAAGTCCGCCTATGCATGTACCTAAAAAAAAAACCCTAAATTCAAGTGAAACGCATTTTTTGTTTGATTCTTGGATTCACATTAATTCCACTTTTATTTACAGGGGTTGACAACGGTTGTATTTTACAATAATTTTTTAAGCATATTTTAGCATTTTAAATTCTAAATACTAGCTTTCAAAACAATTTTTACGTTCCTTTAAAGCAAACAATTTTTACAATTTTTTTAGTTTAAAATATTAATCATTTTAACGATTTATAAATTGTTATTACAAGCAGGTAAAGAGCTACACACATAAAAAAATAATTAATTGTTAATAATTCAACATAAAAACAATGATGAATTAATTTTAAAAGGTCGATTATATGCTAAAAATTATTAACTGTTCAAGTAATTGAACATATTTTTAAGATAATCTAGATTTTTTTTTTTTTTTTTTTGGAGTAATAATCTAGAATTAAAGTGTAGAAAATTCAGAATGCTGTTTAAAAAAATTATTACTAGCAATTATTAGAAAGTTCTAAATACTGTTGGCTGTTGCCATAAATTTGCCTTCACACGAATTCACGTGTAAAACAAACAACAAGAACCTGAGAAAAAAAAATATATATTCCAGAATGAAAATAATATATACAAGTGAAAAATCAAACTTGGTAAATGGTATTTTGATACATTTCTTCAATCAATCCTTGATTACAAAGTTACATGCTTCTTGTTAAGAAACAAGTCACAAAAATAAGAAAAAAAGGAAAAATTCTTGTTAAATTGATGGATATGGCATCTATGATCTGCCATAAACTGGTTTGTTTTCCCATTTTATTTTAAATGTCAGATGATTAATGAGGAACAGAGAGGGGTTTAGGCAAGTTTTCATGAGCAGAAACAGCAACAGAAATAGTCTGAAACTTGCAATCAGAAGAGAAAAACTGATGAGCTGTAGAATTCCCATTCCTTTCTTCTTCAATAATTTGAAGCAAAATTTGTTCAAGTTCTTCACCATCACTCCATTCATGGATTTCAGCTTTAATCACCATTGGATTTCTGCAAATTAAATCCCAAACTGGGAAATTTTTCCTTGGCATCAGATAATCTGATTCTGAAAGTTTCAAACTTGGGCAGTAATCTCCTACACCATCTCCTAGATATATTATTTTCTTGTTTCCTTCTTTTGACAATGAAGCTTGGATCCTTTCAATTATCAAACCCTGTTTCAAATTACACACAAAAAATTTGTTAATAAAGTTCCAAACTTTCTGGAAAAAATTAAACTTTTATAATTAAAGTTTACACCTTTGACCACTTTTGACTGCTGTAGAAGACAAGGTTTAACTTAAAATAATTTATTTTTATACAAATATCTAATTAATTAATTATTATATGAAATTTAAAGTACATACCTTGCACATATTTGGTGGGCAACGGTTGCAGCCATGAGAAACTTGAGTAAAATTATGATAAGGAGAAATCCTTAATCTTCCATTTTCGTCAACAAATCCTGGATTAGTATTGATTTCCGAGAAACATTCTTTTAATCCAAGATGTTCCAAGATTGTTTCAATGAAGAACAGATTTGCATCACTAACAATCCTCAACTCACACCTAAAAAAATCAATTAAACATGATTAATTAATATTAATTAACTAATTAACATAAATGCAATAATATAAATGTAAGGGGAAAAAAAAATAAGAACATACCCTAAAGAATGAGCAGATTTGATAGCAGGAACAATCCTTGGATGAATAGGAATACGTTTCAAAACTTGAACAATGTCATCAATGGTTTTTCCGTTGGAATGAAGCTCCTCCATCATCTTGTCCTGCAATTTCAAATCAAGAAAAAGGGGTTTAATTTAATCAAATTGCAGAAATAAAGAAAGAACATAAATAAATAAAACCCCAATTAAAAAAGAATCAATTTTTATTCATATATTATATACTAACCATTAGAGAATTCCAAGGCATGGTGGGAAGAAGTTGATTGAACAAATCAGTAAAACCCAGTTCATCAATAACCCAATTATCGCTATCAACATCAATAATAGTCTTATCAAAATCAAAAACTACAACAATTCCTGACATTGCTGAAATTTTCTGTAAAACCCTCTGAAACAAAGAAGAAAGATTTGTTTGTTTTGATTTGGAAGGAGAAGAAGAAGGAAGGAGGGGTATTTATATGGCTAAATAACGAAGGGTATATGGGTAATTTCACGTATGTTTATACGTGCAGAAGAATATTGGATTCCAGGGAATATTACTTGAATGAATATAGATGTGAGGAAAGTAAGAGGAGACTACAGTACAATTTGGAATTGGAAATCTGTTGGCTGTTTTTAGCCATTGGATTTAATGAACTTTGATGTTGACTCTTATTATCGAATGGTCAAAATGGGGTCTCGATTAAACCTTTAAATTAAATTTAGATTAAAATTTGGCATGTTTTTAATTTAATTTAGAAAGGGAAGTATAATGGAAACAACGGAATTTTTTTTTTTTTTAAACCAGGATATTTTATGGAATAATGGAATATACCAGTGGAATTAAATTCAGTTGGCCAACTCTGCGACGCACTCAAGTTTTTAGGCAATGAACAGGAAGAGAATATTCCGAATACCGAGTAAGAATTTTTGTGGCTGCTTCTCCTTTTTTTGTGGCTGCCAAGCAAAACTTTTAGGCTTTGGATACTTTTGCCTTTTACTTTTTTTTTTTTTTTATTTTGCAAATAGTCACACGGATCTTCCATACAAACTTTCAATATCAAATGCAGTAAGTCATAATTTTTAAATTTTTACTCTTTATTATAAATATGATAAAAAAAATTTATACTATTAAATTTATAGTCATGTAAAATATAATGCATAACTAAAATCGTGAAAATTATGATCCACTATATTTGACTTCGAGACTCTATATAAATGATCCACTGAATTATTTAAAAAAATTAAAAAAAAGGAATTGGCGGGAGAAACTTCTAGCCATGCTCATTTTATTTTATACCACCTCTTTAAATGGAGCGTTGTGATTACATAGCATTTGTTATTGTTTTCTTAAAAATAATCTATTACTTCTTTTTCTCCCATATATATCTTTATATTTCGTTAATTTCTAGCTTAATTCACTAACTAGATTTAAAAAAAAAAGCCCAGTTCATCTTCTCGTTTTATTTAAAAAAAATCGCATAGTGTTTGAATCATTCGAACTACATTAAGAAAAGGCTAAGATAGAATTTGTGTTTGCTTCTAGATTAAAATTAGAGGTAGGTTACAACGTTTGTTAACGCACTTCCATTCTCAAAAATTAGGTTCAAATTATCGGTTATGAAAATAACCATATGCTACTCGATAATTTTATCTAATTAGTAAGTGGAGATTTTCCATTTTTTGTTAGGCCGTGCAAATATCGTGGACCACACGATAGCAATAGTCCTTTTTTGTATAGTGTAGCACTCTTTATAGACCTACCAAAGTAAACTTTTAGTAGTATCATGTACTACTAGATCAACCCACTTCTTTAGAAATTTGCACTAAATTAGCAACATAAAATGGTTTGGAAAAATTAAACTCATGACATTCACTTCTCACAAAAATAAAAAGACCAACTAGACCATAATCAATTAGAATAAATTTAATTAATTTCTTTTTCTTTTTGTTTTTTACGTACTAATTGAATGATATGTTATTTATCAACTGGGTATGACTCTCTTTATCTTTCTATAAATATCAATTATTATTTCTCTGAACCACGTATATTCAATCCATTAAATATTCTAGTTACGGAAAAAGAATACTAAAAGATTGTTCATTTTGAGAAGAATAGTAGGAATAGGATGCTTGAATTATTATAATGGTACATATACCATAAATATTAATATGTTAAATTTAATTCCTAAATCAAGAATAAAAGATGTGGGTGGCAACACCTACGAAATTCTATACAATTTGCCTACTCTCTTATCCTATCTTAAATAATAATTCTATTCCCCCTCATTGTGTAAACTTAGAACTTAAGAATCAGAAAACATAATGGCTAAAATTATGCTGGAAGGCTTGTTTTGTAGTGCAGGGTTTTGGTAGACCTGCACTGCAGATTTAGCACGCTAAAATAAGCTAATTCCATGCTAGACTCCATATAACTCCTACGAGGAAGAGGGTTGGTATTTTATTTTTGAAAAATTATATTGTCAAGTAGTAATTATACAGGCTAAGCTCACCATTCTTGAATGAAAAATAATGAAATTTTTTATAAATTATGATGTGTCCAAATACAAATAATTTCAAATGGTAACAATGACCATAACATTATAAAATGAGGTTCTTCATATCTAGTAGTGAGTCCCAATTTTTTAATGTTTTTAGCCTTTATCACAAAGATTGTTGTCGATTAAATAAATGCTTTTTTTTTCCCATCTTTTTGTACACAAATTGCAGTTAATTATAGATTAGAGAGTCCAATGAGCTTTTCCTATATCTTCTTGTTAAAATATAAATAGCAATACCTAATGCAATGCAATTCTCAGGCGTCATTTGGGGAAATCTGTGTCTGAAAACCCACATTATATCACTAAATGACACCCTAAATTTTTGGTGTTCCAGCCATTTCTGCAATAATTTTTTTGTTAATGGGTCTTTTTAACCTTTCACGTAATGCATGACACATCACCATGATCCTTGAAAAAAAGAGAAAAAGCAAATAAATAAAAAAAGTTACTTGTATTACTCTGCCACTATCTTACTACCTCCGTTTTTTTCATTTCTTTACATTTCAAACAGCATGCTTAGGTTGAACTTTGGTGTTGATAGTTTGATAGGTTGGGTTAGGTATATTAAAGTATATTTAGGTTAGTTATAAAGTATGATTATTGTAGTTTAGTTATATATAAATAATATTTTAATCCACTTAACCCAACCCATCAAATTATCAACACCAAAGTTCAACCTAAGTATACTGTTTGAAATGTAAAGAAATGAAAAAAACGGAGGTAGTATCTTTTTATTTTTAATTAGGTGTCTTGCATGTAATTAAAGTGATACAGTCATTCAATTAATTTGTGCATTATGATTCTGACCGGTCAAACTACAGTGCAATTGGTTTTAGGGGTTAACTCAAATATAATTTGTGCATTATAATTTACAATTGCTATTTGAGTTTTGTGGCACTCTAACTCAACTACACTTGAGTCTTTATTTTAAAATGTAGATGCTTTAGGTCTCGAGTTCAACATCTTATGTTGTGAAGGTAAAAAATCCTTGTTGGGAGGCTCATCCACCATAGCCAGGTGTGCGACCCGGGTCGACCAACGGATTAGTCGGGGCGAAACCCTGGATACCGTAGCAGACAACAAAAGAAAAATGTAGATGCTTTATTAATCATTCGAATAAGAAAGCAATACATCAAAAATCAAACTTGGTGGTAACAGAGCCAGACATAGAACTAATAGCTATTGTCATAGCGTGAACACATTAATTCACTTACTTACGAAATCATAAATAGGTTTTAATAACTAACTCTTTTCACATTATAATGACATTATGGACAAAAAATTTATAATTACATTATGGAAAAAAAAAAATAGACATCAAATAAAGACTCAACTTACATTTATTTTTTCACATACAAAATACTTAGTTAAATCATGAAAAAAATTATTAAAATAAATGATATATAAATTAATATACTTTATTAGACATAAAATAAACCTCCATGGTCTGCTTAAGAAAAAGGTGCATAACAGAAGGGGAAAGAAAAAAAGGCAATGTGTTTCTTTTTTTGTCGTTTAGTGGAATAGGTGGTGAAACGGTAGCGTATGAGCAGGCAAAAAATGTTTGCCAGCCAAATGGCAAAACGGTTTGGGCAATATGCATCACATCGTCATCTACTGCATAATAACGTGACTGCCTCCTCTCTTTACAATTCAAACTTCACCATTTTTTTGTTGGATTTTTCTTCCCTTTTTCTTGTGGTCTCTAGAAATAGTTTATTTGTCAATATTTATTTATTTATTTATTTGTCTTTTATTTAATTATTTTTTTAATCAATAATAAAAACAGATTTCCAGTGATGTGTGTGTATTTCCACTTTTACTTTTTAAAAGTTATACTTTTTTTCTTAATTTTTACATTAATGTGAAAGAGCTAATAATGAAATATTTGCTTCATAATGATTAATTAGCTTGTGATTGTGGTTAAATCTCTATTTATATTTTTTGACGTGTGAAGGAAAAATTATTAGAGGTAGGAGTGACAAAAGCTGATCCAACCTATTAATCCGATACAAATCCGATTTGCTAATAGCGGGTTAAGGTTGAAATTTTTCAACCTGTTTAATTAAATGGGTCGACACAAACCCGACTTAAAATTAAAGGGATTAGGTTCATGTTGCAAAACTCAATCCGAAAAATAACATGTCTAACCTATTTACTGTTAATAATAATAATAATAATTATTATTATTATTATTATTATTATTATATAATACTTATTTTTATTATACGACCTGTCTAATCCGAAAAATAACCTGTCTAATCCGACCTGCTAACACAACATGAACCCGATCTAAAAATAGTGGGTTAAGGTTGAGATTTTTGACATTTTATTTAAATGGGTCGATACGAACCCGACCTAAAATTTAAACAGATCAAGTTAGAATTTTGAGGTTTTCAATCCGAACCTGCTCGACATAAACATGAACCCGACATGACCTGACTTGTTTGACACCTATAATTAGAGGTAAAAAATATACCATACTAAAATGTAATTTAATGATAAGTACCATCATATAATTAGGCACAAAATAAAAAGTTATCAATTTAATACAAAATAATATTTAACTTTTACTCTTTTTCATGACAAAATGTTAACTTTTATGATTGTTGCTAAAATAGCTACGTGTTTTCAATGTTATAACTGCACAGCAAATAAATAGAGTTGCGTGTAAACTACTAAAAGTTCGGTTCAATAGAAATTTAATTCATTAAAGTGAGCTCAAAAAATAAAGGATTACCGAATTCATATTATCATGTTTGAACTCATTCAACCAAACCAAGCTCATGTTGACTACTTGTGAATAAGCTAAGCTGGAGCTAAATTCTCACATTTAAGACTGTATTTAGCACCATTTTTTAGAATAATTTTTGGCATTTTAATTTTTTTTTTTAGTATTTAGTAAAGTAATTTTTGATATATCTTTTAATTTTTTAAATAGCATTTTATTAAAAGCTAACTTTTATAGCTTTTAACAGTACATAAACAATTAACAGTTATTCAAACAGTTAAACAATACTCTAACGGCTAAATATCTATAAATCAAATTTGAAGTGTGGTCCACTCTTTTACATCTTTAACCAATAGATTAATTTTACAAAATAATTTCTTTTTTTTACAATTAAAAATATGTTGGGAATTTGTGCAGTGTCTTTTTATTTAATGAGTAATAATATTACTTCCATTTTTTTGGATTCTTTACATTTATTTTTCATTAATATCAATAAAATTAACTTTTTACCAATACAAAAATAGAAATAATAAATAATTATAAAATTTATTATAAATAAAAATATAAACAATAAAAAAAAAAAGAAGACCTAAAATAAAAAAAGTAAAAAACTTAAAAACACCGATATAGTAATTTTTTAACACCAATAAAAGGTAACTTGATGCGCGGCGGTGAGTCATATCATATGGGACTAAATCTCAGTCGGGTGATGCTAGTTGTCTCAGATTGAGACATCTCAGTTAAGGATAAAAAAGGAAATAAAAAATAAATAAAATAAATAAATTATTATCTATTATTATATATTACTAAATTTAGATTTTTCCTAAACTAACCTTTTTTGCTATTTAATATATTAGAAGTGTTTTAATCGTTTTTGCGTCGAAAACACCTTGGTCAGATTCATTATCAAAACATTAACAATCCAGATTGTTAAATTTTAAAGAAAATTTTAATTTGACTTGTATCAAACTGACAATTCCTAGATCATATTTACTCATGACCTAACAATGCAAGTAAATTAATCTTCTAAGGCAACTAACATAAAATGCCATAATTTAAACTTGTCAAGATATTCCAAATACAAATCCAAAAGTAAAGAGATAAAAAATTCCATGTCAATTTGTTCTATAACCAATTTAAAATTCCAATTCAATAAAATTAACATCAATTTCTGCTGACACTCTATTTCTTAGAAATCAAACAGAATCTCTTTAAAAAAAAGTTAAAAAGAAACAAGTTTTCGCTTTCTGTTTTTTGAAAACCAAGATGCAGCGTCAAATTAAGACTTCCTTGCTTTCGTTCGGTTTACCATTTCCTTTCACTTTCCAAATCGATGTATTTCATAGCCAAAGACTTCCTTCTAAACTGTGCGTTTTGCACTCTCAATCTCAATCTTCAAATCACGTTGTCCCTTAGTCCAAAACGGTGTGGCTCATCTCTCCAATTCAATTCAGAAACGCAGCGCCTTCTATTTTATCCTAATCGCTGCGTTTTGCAGCTTTCTTGATTCAATCAAATTGAAATTGGGAGTATCTACAATCTTTGAAGCCATAGAATTTTCCTGCAACAAACAAATATCTCACACCATTGTTCAATTCATTTTCATCTCGAGGGTGTGATTGAAATGACAAAAAACCAACTAGAAACTGCACCTTTATCAACCTAAAACAAAAATTATCAAAATATTAACAATCTAGATTGTTAAATTTTAAAGAAAATTTTAAGTTGACTTATATCAAACTGACAATCCATACTTCATGTTTACTCCTGACTTAACAATGCAAGTAAACTAATCTTCTAAGGCAACTAACATAAAATGCCATAATTATTGGAAATAAACTTCAACATATTTTACTTTTCAAATTCTAGTTTTTCTGTCCCATAAGTATGAACTGTTCTCACCAGAGATATCTTCTCTTGTGCCACATGCATAAAAATCATTCATTTTTAGCTTTCTCATTACATAGCTAAAAAATAATCTTCTCCAATTACTTAGGGATAAGTTGTTTTATTCTACTTCATTAGCAAAAGCCGTGAACTCTTAACTTTCCTGCCTTCTTCTGGAATCTAACAAAGAAAACATGAATAAGTTATAGCCACAAGCGTTCGAAAAATAAGTTGAAAAATAGATGAGACAGAAACATGACATAATTTAGCTTAAAGCAATAAATTTAAATATACCTATGCAAATATGCATCAACATGTGAAACAATCGAAGTCAATATCTCCTATAAAGCCTTATGGAAGTTTGTTTTCCTCCAAAAATACAACCTGATATCAGATTAATATTCCTCCACCGAATGAAATTTACTTAAACTTCACCACATTGATCAAACAATTCAGTTGCAGATATAGAAGAAGCAGAACATTTACAATAACACAATTTTGTTTAGAAATCAACCAAGAATCATGAAGAATTACAATACCCAGCTTCGAAACATAATGCTCCTCCTACAGTGTATTGAATTTGTCACATCTTAAACAAAAAACTTCAGTACATGAAATAATTTAATACAAAATGCTGTATTAAGAATTACAAAGACCAAAATATAGATTGTTAAATGGAAACCAAAACTGAATAATATGCTTCTCATA
>CATIWJ010147822.1:0-15626 GCA_949640765.1 Croton laevigatus | reverse complement strand
CTCAATTAACTATATACATTTAAATGGGTAGGTCATTGGCCACATTCCCTTCTAATCTATATTCAATTAAATACTCATAAATACTTTCCTTAGGACCTATTAATTACTTACTTAGTTATAACCAACTCTAATTAACTCTTCATTACTAAAATTTATAAAGCGGGTGTGACAGGACCAATCATCTTGTATTCATTGAGCTCTGTCCAACAAACTGAAGTGCTACACTTTCTGCCGTACAACACTTCATAAGGTGCCATCTTGATGCTCGAATGATAATTGTTATTGTAGGCGAACTCAGCTAACGGTAAGTACTTGTCCCAACTTCCTTCAAAATCCATCACACAAGCTCGCAACATGTCTTCAAGGATCCGAATTACTCTTTCCGACTGACCATCTGTCTGCGGATGAAAAGCCGTACTAAATTGTAGTTTCGTACCCAAAGCCTCTTGCAAACTTCCCCAAAACTTCGATGTGAATCTTGGATCTCTATCGGATATGATGGACAATGGTATACCATGTAACCGGACTATCTCCTTGACGTAGATTTCTGCTAGCTTATCCATTGAGTAGTCCATACGGATAGGTAAGAAGTGAGCAAACTTGGTGAGTCTGTCCACTACTACCCATACCGCATCATGTTTGTTTCGAGTCAAGGGAAGACCTGAAACAAAATCCATTGTTACCCGGTCCCATTTCCATACAGGTATGCTAATGGGCTGTAGCAATCCCGATGGCAACTGGTGTTCTGCCTTCACCTTCTGACAGTTCAAACACTTAGACACATAGGTGTTGACATCTCTCTTCATTCTTAGCCACCAGTAACTCTTCTTCAAGTCCAAATACATCTTAGTACTGCCTGGATACATGGCAAACGGACTACTATGAGCTTCTCTCATGACTGCTTCTCTTATGTTACCCGTTCTTGGCACCACTACCCGATCTTCATAGCACAACATCCCCTCTGAGGAAATCCGATACTTCTTGTTCTTCCCACCTTAAACTTACTTCATCCACTTCTGTATCTGAGGATCCTTCTGTTGAGCTTCAGCGATTTCTTGAAGTAGCATAGGTTTGACTTGCATTTCTGCTAAGCATGCATCATCATTCTCCTTTAATACTTGCACCCTCATTGCCTTCAAGGCTTGAATCATCTTTCTACTCAAGGCATCTGCAACTACGTTAACTTTCCCAGGATGATAATTAACGGTGTAGTCGAAATTCGTTAGCAACTGAGCCCATTTCCTCTGTCGCGGGTTAAGATCCTTCTGCCGTTGCAGGAACTTCAAGCTCTTGTGATCTATATAGATCTGACATCTTTCACCATATAAATAGTGCCTCCATGTCTTAAAGGCCAACACTATAGCAGCTAACTCCAAATCGTGTGTTGGGTAATTCTTCTCATGAGGCTTCAACTGTCGAGAAGTATATGCCACTACCTTCCCTTCTTGCATTAATACACACCTCAAACCAATGTGTGATGCGTCGCTATAAATAGCATACTCCTTTCCTGAAACTGGTTGTCTAAAAACTGTAGCATTCGACAACTTCTCCTTCAATATCTCGAAACTCTTTTGACAATCATCATTCCAATGGAACCTTACGTCTTTCTGAAGCAACTTGGTAATTGGGGCAACTATAACAGAAAAGCCCTTTACAAACCTTCGATAGTACCCAGCTAATCCCAAGAAACTTCTCACTTCTGTCACCGTTCTCGGAGGCTTCCAATCCATAATAGCTTCTATCTTCTTCGGATCAACTCTGATGCCTTCCGCCAACACTATGTGTCCTAAGAAGATTACCTCCTTTAACCAAAACTCACACTTACTGAGTTTGGTGTACAACTGCCTCTTTCTTAAGGTCTACAATACAATATGTAGATGTTAATCATGCTCTTTCTCATCCTTTGAATACACCAAGATATCGTCGATGAAGACTACCACAAACTGGTCTAGGTACTGGTGGAAGACACGATTCATCAAATCCATGAAGACTGCTGGGGCATTCGTTAACCTGAATGGCATCACTAGGAATTCGTAATGACCATATCGAGTACGAAATTTCATCTTGGATATATCTTCTTCCTTGATCCCTAACTGATAGTACTCTGATCGTAGGTCGATCTTTGAGAACACTCCGGCTCCTTTCAACTGATCAAACAAATCATCAATTCTTGGAAGAGGATACTTGTTCTTGATGGTCAGCTTGTTCAGCTGTCGATAGTCAACACACAATCTCAAAAATCCATCCTTCTTCTTCACAAATAACACCGGTGCTCCCCATAGAGACACACTCGGTCGAATGAACCCTTTATCCATCAACTCTTGCAGTTGGATCTTCAACTCTTTCAGTTCTGCCGGTGCCATTCTATATGGAGCTATCGAGACTGGTGCAGCTCCCGGATACAAATCGATGGTAAACTCCACTTCTCTTCTAGGTGGCATTTCTGGCAACTCATCTGGGAATACGTCCGAAAACTCACGCACAACTGGTATTCCTCGAACCCCAACCTCAACCTTCTTCACTTTCAAAGCACAAACTAAGTAAGCTTCACAACCTTTCTGAATCAAGTACTTCGCTGCCACTGCCGATATGATATTATGCAAATAATCTGGCCTTTTTCCAACAACAACCACTTCTTTACCTTCTGGTGTCTTCAAGGTTACCCTCTTCTTCTCACAATCGACTAAGGCCTTGTGCTTATGTAGCCAATCCATCCCTAGGTTGACATCAAACTCTCTGAAGGGTAGCTCCATCAAATTCCCAAGGAAAAGCTCACCATGTATCTCTATTGGACAATCCTTGACGACCTTATTAGTTACTACCCCATCATCTAAAGGTGTCATTACTAAGATCCCAGACTCCATATACTCTACTAACAAACCTTTAATACTATCCCTAAGCATGCAAATGAAGGAATGGGTCGAACCCGGATCAATCAAAGTATAAATAGGTCTTTCAGACATAGAAAACGTACCAACAATGACGTCTGGAGCATCCTCTTCTTCTCTTGTCTTCATAGCATACACCCTGGCTAGAGCACTGGTCCCAGGGGGATCAACAGTCTCAGACTGAGTCCTTTGTTGGTTGGGGTTGCCACGACCTCTACCTCAGCCTCTGCCTGCTGATTGCTGAGAACGCTCTGTCTAAGCTGGAGCTTTACCATGAAGTCTTAGGCACTGACGTCTCATATGAGCTTCTTGGCCACACACCCAGCATACATCATCTTTATACCGACATTCCCCAAGGTGTCGTCATCCACATATCTCACAAACAGGGTAAGAGTAATAATCTCCAGTACTTCCTGCTGTTAACTCAGCTCCTCTAGCTCTATCTCCGCGATTACCCCTACCAGAACCTCCTAGGGTTCCTGGTGTACTAGATGACCCTCTGGCAGCTCCTTTGCCCTGACTCCGACCTCCTGACTGGGTCGAACTACCTCCTCTAAATCTCTTCCTGGAGGACTAACCTCCTCCCAAACTTTGGGACTGATCCCTCTTCTGCTGCACCCTCTGACGCCTATTCCTCTGGTTTATCTGCACTCGCATAACCTCGAGTGCTCTAGACAATAGCTTGGAAAACTCAGTGAACCCTATAGCCACCAACTGTACTTGCAGTTCGTCGTTAAGCCCATTCAAGAACTTGTAGCATCTCTCTTCCTTTGTCTCTACTAGCTTCCTCCCATACTTACTGAGGCGAGTGAATTCCTTCTCATATTCACTAACTGTCATTCTTCCTTGCTTGAGGTGGATGAACTCATCTCTTTTGGCATTCAGATAGGAGACGGTGATATAATGCTTTCTGAAATCGGCTTCGAAGAACGCCCATGTGCTCTCTTCCGGTGTGACACGCTGCTGAATTGTGTCCCACCAGTTGAATGCTTCACCCGTCAAGAGTGATGTGGCACATATCACCCTATCCTTTTGAGCACACCTCAGATGATCAAGTGCTCGCTTAGTACTGTCTTGCCAGTACTTAGCTTCCTCAGCTCCTTCTGTACGGCCCGAACTAAACTCTTTAGCTCCATACTTACGAAGCTTGTCAATGGGCGGACGTCTGTCCCCATCTCTATCTACTGCTGCAGCTGCTGCTGGGGCTCTATTCGCCATCTGCTGAAATGCTTCAGCCATCTGTCGTAAATACTCGCCTGGGTCGGGAAACCCAACTCCAGGTATAGCCGGTGCTGGTGCAGGTACTGGTTTAGGTTGCACGGGAGGCTCCTGAACTCCTACAATACTAGGGACTGAAGCACGAGACTCTGCCTCGTCCAGAACCGCTCGCTGCGATTCGACTTCTTCAGACATTGCTACAATAAGAATAGATAAACACAGCAGCCAAATCTCAGCACAATATATATACTCTAAATAATTCTTATACGGCATGTACACAAATCTTGAACTAAACATATTCATTTAATTAATAATCAAGCATCTTACATACAAGTTCACACCATAACATATTTTCTTACATTAAAGTCTACTAGTCTTACTGCTACTTAGCATTCGAAATACTTTACACATCTTCATATTCAAAAGCTTACTAACTATCACTAGCCTAGCTAATCTCCAATGTGAGCCGATGCCATCGAACTGGTCGGGGTATGCCTTTCTTCACTAGGATTCGGCTCAATCCAAGAATCATAGTCCACAGCTATTAAATGCTCCGGTACTGCTCCTGACTGTCGATCCACTTGCATAGAATTAAAACCTCGATTCTCTTTTTCTCCCTCCCAAAACCTCACTCTAGCTCTCAACTCCTGATTCTCTTGAGTCAACTCCTTTATCTGGTTTGTTATTCTCTGAGTCTCCTGGGTTAACTTTCTAACCCTGGCTAACTCTTCCTGAATTTCTTCTTACTCGACCATTATTTTAGTCTTCTTCTTCTTAGGTGTACCACTCGAATCACTACTGATCTCTATCACCGATATATTATCTTTGCCTTTCCTTTGATCGGCCATCTTACCTAAATAACCAAACCATACATTAATATATAATATACCATACTTCCTATCTATCCAAACCAAAATCCTATCTCTAGTCCCGATCCTACACCTATATGTCATGCATTATAGGTTAATTCTGTCTATCTACTCCCAGAACCGACTAAACTGATGCTCTGATACTAAAAATTGTAACACCCCTTATAAGCTTACAAAAGTAGACTTATAAGAGGGCTACACGTGTAACTCCCCTTCTGGACCCACGAATGAGTCTAGAAGAAACGTTACTACTTTCTTGGTTTTCGAGTCGGCAAACCTAAATATGCATTCATTTCTCAAAGTAATATAAATATACATCTCACAAAGAGCTAGTTTCCACTATTACTTAGGTTTTACATACATATAAATAATCCATAGTCCCAAAGGAATATAAGTTTACATGACCAAAAACATTCTAGTAATTCATGTACATGCCAAGCCTAACAATTACAAAATAACCAAAGCTATACCACAAGAGAATGTAGACTGCTGTGCTGATTAGCCAGCTTCGACGAATGATTTGCTCTGCTACTACTTCAACCTACGAGTTTAGACAAGTAAACTCGCTGAGCAAACTATTGCTCAGTGGATGCTTTAACCGAAGTTTAAATAACAAATAAATATATTCAAAAATAATAAATATAACTTAGCAAACATTTCAAGAAAAGTAATCAAAGCATTTAAAACATAGGTACAAGATACATCTCTTGCTCTAGTGGCTGTGACGAACACGAGGATAAGATTAAGATTTTATCTTATCTTAGGGACCTTAATACCCATTCCTCGCTTGTACACTAAATTCGGGCATTTGCTAGAGTACCATAATACTTAAAGTCTTTGCCATGAAACGGGGGTACCATGATACCCATAATCATATTTCTATAGAGAGATAAGACTACAATGCATCACAGTCTTATCTCTAGTATTCTAACGAGCCATATGAGCGATAAAATAAACATTATACATTGTTAACAAGTTCAAACATCATTCATCACATTCTTTCAATTCGTATTCTTGCATTTTTTTACCAGAACATCAAATGAATAATATCATTTTCAATCGTGCCTTTATTTGAGAAAATACAGCGTTTGAAACATAGCCAAAACTCATTTCAATCATAATATCAGTTATTTTGAAAACTGCTGTTGATGTTGTGCGTGAGACACCTGGGTCGCGGGCGTGACAAAACCCCAGCAAGGATGTCGCGTTCGAGATAATAAAGTCGCGGGCATTCCGACCTCCATTGGAATTTTATCACTCAAATCATGTTTTGTTCGCGGGCGCGCTCAGGAAGTCGTGGGCAAGACATCAACAAGGTTGTCGACAGCGCGGGCGCAACCAATGGATCGCGGACGCTACGCTGTTAACGAAAGCAGTCGCGCACGAGACGGTTAGGTCGCGGGTGCGACTAACTGATAAAAACAGACTGCACGTTTGAAAAATCATCTTTCTCAACATCAACAATACATAAACCAATTATCCAACTTTGAAAACCATTCTAAAGCACCTTTTACATTTCATAAGACTTAAATCAAGGGTAAATCACAAGGAATTATAAGTTTAGCATTTTGAATCTGAAATATCATTTCACAACCTCAAATATTCAAAATCATATAGAAATTCAAAAGCAACTTTAAGAAAAGCTAGGTTAAAGCATCAAACCTCTAAATAAAGAACTTCCTCAACTCAAGCAAGCTCTTTGCCCTTCTCTTGGTCCTTAACTTCTAAATCTATCAACAAAATGCATTATCTCTTAGGTTTTATTCAAAATAATTCAAACCCTAACTCTTTCTTTTCTAGGGTTCTATAAATTTCTAAATCTATTCTATAAATCACTTAATCTATTCCTACATTAACCATTTTCAACACTAGTCAACAAGAAATCTAACTTATTTCATAAATCCTAGATATTTACTCTTACCTCTTGGTCTTCTAGTTCTTCCTTAAGATCCTTAACACTATAGCTTGAAGGATTTAACTTGTGTGAAGATGAGTAGGCTAGCTAGAGTTGATGAAATGTAAGATGTTAGGGTTATTAGTGATGAAAATGGAAGAGAAGAGAATGAGAAAGGAGTGGGGCGGCAATGAAGGAGAGAAAGAAGAAGAAAAGTAGAGAAAATTATGGAGAGTTCTAGAGATAAAAAGAAGTGGGTTTAAGTTTATATATGTTCCCTTTTTTTTTTTGGCTCAAAATGGGGCTTTAGATTGAGTAAGCTTTTGGCCCACTACTCATTCATCTTCTTTCTTATTTCCTAAAGTTACTAAGGCCCAACTCTAGCCTAGCCCAAAACTCCATAATAGATTTAGTTAAACAACATAGGAATTACCTTTAACTAAGTAAACACTAGCGCGAGCTCCAAGGTCAACTCCGACGCTTCTACGTCTTGGGACCCGGAACTCTTATAAAAATACTATTAGCTACGACAAACTCAGGAAATAATAACTAATGGGAAAAAGGGATATTACATCTCAACTTTATTTGGTTATTCAATTAGGGCATAATCCAGTAATTTGTGATTAAATTGAGAATTTAATTAATTAGAGACAGAAATATATTAAAGTAAAATAGTGCATAAAAAAATAGATATAAAAATATTTAAAAAGTAAATTAATAAGATAGGAGATTAATTGAATTGTAATTTGATGAATTAGACAGTAAAGGAAATTACTCGAGACAAGATGACATAGAGGGACTATACGACTGACGCATCGTTAGAGCAGGTTTGGTACTTTACCTTGTTTATTGCAATTAAATGCATATGCTGTGAATTTGTGTATTATACTGTCACGATATTGTGATTGCTATATGTGCATATGTGGAATGAATGTGTGAATATATAATAATAAGAGTAAAGTACCCACTGAGTATATTGCTCAGCAAGTTCGGTTAATTCTAAACTTGTAGGTTTACTAAAAGATGCAAGAAAATCAGAGTAGTCAATTAAAGTCAAGCTCACTGGAAAGATTTAGGACGGCATATGCTAAAGAAGAGAGGAATTTTGAATTCAATGTTGTAATTAATGTAAATCATTTTTATTTAAGTGTAAATTATACTATGTATACTATGTAACATACAGTATAGCACTCTTAGCTTTGCTAAAAGTAGTCGGATTCAGGGATGTTACATTTAGTGGTATCAGAACATTAGTTTAGCCGTTCTTATACGATTAAATCTAGGAAATAATATATGCCAAATTAGAAAAATAAAACATGTAGACTGTAAGTACAAAAAGTAAATTAAAAGTAAGATATAAAATAGAAGAGGAAAATGAGAAAACAATGTCTTTACGTATTGGGAAATAAAAGAAAAAATAAATCAGAAATTAGTGAATGTAGGAAGACAATAGAAACGGTATGAAACCAGAACTTTAGTAAATATTAGATATATTAAATAAAGGAGCATAAGAAGAATTAGTAATAAAAGGTGGGGACTAAGAAAAATAGAAATAAATATTGTGAGAAATATTTTTCCAAGATACCTTAAGATAAAATATAAATAAGAGCATAAATAATTTTGAAAAGTGAAAATAATATGAAATAAAGAAATTTTGTATTGATGTTTTGTTAAGCAAATAAATGAGAAATTGTGCTTAATGCTTGATTCGTATGAATAAAAAATTATAAGTATTGTGATTGTGCAGATACTTGTTTTATATATATATATATATATATATATATATATATATATATATGTGTGTGTGTGTGTGTGTGTGTGTGTTTGAAATGTAGATTTTGGAAATTAGTAGTACGGAATGTGTGTGTGTGTTTGAAATGTAGATT
The DNA here is from genome assembly GCA_949640765.1 of Croton laevigatus. Lineage (NCBI taxonomy): Eukaryota > Viridiplantae > Streptophyta > Magnoliopsida > Malpighiales > Euphorbiaceae > Croton > Croton laevigatus. Next base: position 6,871 of record CATIWJ010147822.1, on the reverse strand, counting down.
TTGGAAATTAGTAGTACGGAAAATTTTTATGGGAATGTTATGACAACATACAGTAAAATTGAACAAATAAAAAATAGGAAAAGTTAAATATGACAAATCACAAAAAAATTGTGGAACATAGAATAAAAGTTTTATGAATTAAAAAAAAAACCCATAAAAATTAAATATGAATAAAAAATTATAAATAAAGTAAAGTAAAAAAAATATAATAAGGAAAACTGAAGTAAGTAAGATTAATAAATAAGAATGGAAGAAAGCATTGAAGCAAGAAATGGATTTTTGAAACACCTAAAGTGGGCTTAAGCATACCATTTATCTTTCTTTGTTCACTTATCAATATTTTTTGTTTCATATTTAATACATTTGGATTTTTTTTAGAGCATCTTTTCAAATGTTGCTTCAAATGAGAAGTCCCCTGCTTACTATCTTCCAAAACATACTTTTTACAATGATTACATTGAGCCTTTTCTTTCCCATTAACAGTTTTTAAAGTGAAAGGTTCCAAATATCCTATAAAAATTCTCTTTTTACCCGATTTCCCGTCAATTTCATCATTGGCATTACTAAGTGAATCACTAATTGGATTATAAATGTTATTCTCTTGAGTAGATGACTTTAGTATTTTGTCACTGGATGATGGAACTTTATCAATGTTCTCATTTAATGACGGTTGTTTGTTGAGATTGCCATTGGACCCGAATAGAAATATGGCAGTAAAGAAAAAAAATTACTGCAAGAAAAATTAAAGGAATATTATGAGATATAATACTATATGCATTTAATTGAAAAAAATATATATGGTGAAGTATTTTATAGTTATTGGTTATTGAAAAATATGTCTTTGTATAAAATTTAGAACTCAAACCTATATTTCTTAATATTATAAAGTTCTTTATGCCTTTTTTTTTTACAATAAAAAGAGTTCTTTATATTTATATTTTTGTTTTTTCTTTTTCTAATCCACTGTATGATAAAGGGAATAGTATATACTTTTTGTAGTTTAATGTATGCAACAGACACATAATGTTATTAAATTAACAATTTTCAAATTTGAGAACTAAATAAGAACTCAAATGGGCTATATTCTTATTATTGTTAGGTACTATGAATCTATTTTAGGGGTTATTTAACTGTTCTGCTTCTTAGGTTTCAGTATTAATAATTTGTTCCTGCATATGAGCGTCCTAGTTGATTCTAAGTGTTGGCCTACCAAGATTCAAGATTCAAATTGCTTTGTTTCTCTCCCACATTTGATTAGCAACAATTGAAAAACAAATAGTAATAAGAATGTTGACAACTCCACGCCTATATATCAAGGTGTATGCTTTAGTTTCTGAAAAATTGCAATAAACATACTAAAACTAGTGTTACCAGCACAAAAAAGGAGAAAGGCTCGGGTGTAGGGATTTCTTAAATCACAATTCACGAGAATGAAACTAGGACAAATAAGTAAGACAATGGTGAAGTATAAAAACAACACTGTGTGTAGGTTCTTATATCTTACCAACTCTTTTACATACGGAAATCTCTTCGGCAATACACTGACGCAGCATCCTGCAAAAGGTTCCAGAATTAGAAGTTCTTCATTTTTATATCACTTTCAAGATAGTGCATCACAAAATGCCAAAATTGAAATAATCAACAGATCACTATGATTAACCAAGAACTAAATTTCTTGAAGAAAAAAAAAGAAACTCAAGAGAAAACTTCAGATTGACTTATGACTCAATTAGGAGGTCAAGCAAGTGTCTAAACCCGCACAAATTCTCTTTCGAGCGTTTAAAGTCTAAAATATATATAGAACAAAATAAAGCTACCTGTTGGTTGCTAGAAAGAATGTTGTGTCTTAACTCTCAAGGATGAACGGAACTTGATGGAGGATGGCATTGCTGAGCAAGGTAGGTGATGGAACATGGAAAAGGACCAAACGAAAAGAGAGAGTAGAAGAGGAGATGTCATATCCTAAAATTCTCAGGATCAAGAAATGTAAAAATTATAGAGATTAATAACAAGAAATGACATTACAGTAGTATTTTAAATAATATATCTCGGTGGCGGTACAATTATAATTTCGTAAAATTTACAAGGATATTATAGTTAAATTACTCTGTAAATTGTTGAAATAGTTAAGGATAATATAGTCAAGGATAATATAGTCAATTTATTCTACGTAAATTAATAAAATAATTAGGGATATTTTAGTCAATTTACTTTACGTAAATTGGAGAAATAGTCGAGGACAATTCGGTCAAATTACTCGACGTAAATTGACTGAATAGTTAGGGCTAATTTGCTCATTATATTAAAAAGGATATTTTTAAGTTAATAATAATTAAAATTAAAAAAAAAGAAAAATAGAGAAAATGAAAAACAGAGAAACATAGAATGTGAAAGTTTTGGCTGGATGTGATTATTGAAAGATAAGGGCAGACAATTTCAATGGTGGAGGATAAAAGAAGGGTTGATATTTGCATTGATCATATTATTGAGTGGTGTATATATGAGAAGGAAGGTAGAGCAGTTTGCCACTGCTCTTCAAAAACAGAAGCAAGAAAAAGGAAAAAGAGAGAAATTATAGCCATTTTTCATTCCGTTTGTCATATTTAGAAATCAAGGCTGGAATTTTACTCCTGGGATTCCAGTGAGTAAGATAAATATAAGAAACACCGTGAACAAAGGTCGGAAGAGGGAGTTTTAGTCGGACTACCCATAAACCGACCGGTAGCCCGAATGTTTCAACTTCGGATTTCTTCAATTCTAGCCATCGTCCATCAGGTTGGAGGTCACGAATGAACCGGTAACGAAAAATGGAGTCGATTGGTACCTCTTTTGACATTTGCGTCATCGGAAACACAAATGGGTCAATCGAGTCAAGTCGGGTCTTGTAACTCGCGTTGCAGAATTTTCGAGTGAAAAAGACGAGCCAAAATGCACGCTTTGGCTGCATTTTGGTGGTGAATTTCACTTTCAGTCTTCAACTTTCTGGCGCGTCTCATATTGGCCCCTTAAGTTTCTTCCGTTTTTCAATTTAGCCCCTCTGCCTATATTTTGTTTAGGACAAAGGACGGTCCAAGAAAAATCAAGGAATAGGAACCGAAACTCAAAGGAGACCAATGTTTGATACTTTAATTGTGGAAAGCTATGAATTTTATGCATGATTTTTAATATTTGCATTATTTATTTTAAAATTAATAATTTTGGTTTAATTTCAAAATTTATAATTCATTTTGTTTATTCTGAATTTTATGATTTAATTTAAGATAAAAGTATATCAAAAGTAATAGTTGAGATTTTTATTATATAGTAGGAAACACCCATGTGGATTATGAAAAAAATAATATTTTTGGAAAAAACTAATAAATGATTAAGAACTCATTATTATTTCATTAAAAGATATAATTTATTAAAAATAGTTATTTTGAAAGTAAATATAAGTATATAAATGTATATAAATTGAGTTTTTAAACAAGTATTTACAAACTATAACTTAAATTTTTTTTATTAAAAGTAATATTTTAATTAAGATCAAATATTTTAAAAGGTATCTAAGTTTATTTTGGAAAAAATTAAAGTACCTAAAATAACTTAGGAAATAATTATATGAATAAGGTGTAAAAAAATAAAGAAAGATTTATGATTATGAGATAATATAATGTTAAGATTTTGAGGAAAGTGTTATTTTAAAGTATTAAGTAAACTTTTAAGATAAAAATACTTTTGACAAGGAGATAAATAAATTTAAAATAAGTAAATTTTTATTAAAGTATATCAAGTTTTAATAAGATTTTGTAACATGTTTTATGGTAAAAATGTTTTTAATAAAAAAAAAAAAGAAAAAAAATATATTTTCAATTATTATATTAAAATGAAATTTGTGATGATAAAAGTGATTTTTTTTTTAAAATATGATTATGAAATAAATATGTAAGATAAATATGTTATTGATTTAAGATGAAAAAGTGTTTTCTTTAACAATTAACTATGATTATTAAAATAATGATTTTGAAATAATATAATGATGAAAAATATGATTTTTAAATAAATATTTTATATGCACATATTGATGAAAAATATGATTTTGGAGTAAATATAAATGTTGAATGTGATGATTTTGGAATGATTAATTATATTGAATTTCAAGATGAAAATTATTGATTTTGGAATAAGTAAAAGGAACAGGAACTGCCAAATAGCATCAGGAACACGAAGAACTTAAATTGGCATATACTTTGAATATGAAGTCAGAATCAATAAAGGACATTTTAGAAAAGATAAAAAATGTACCCATATTTTGTAATAAATTTAGAATATGATCTGTATACCATGTAGTACATGGTATGATACAACTTGGTTCGGTTATAAATAGTCGGATTAAGGGGTGTTATAGAAGAGAAGAGAAACGTTAGATGGTAAGGGGGCGGAGCGCAACACAAAACACAAAATATACGTAGGGTTTTCAATTTATGAATAAAATTACGAAAATGCCCTTATACAGGCGGGTACAGACTGTCACACCTACTTTCTTAATTTCTAGTACTTAATAACTAATTAGAGGTAATTAGAGTTGATTAGAATTAATTAATAATTAATTTAGATTAGTGGGTCTTATGAATTGAGGTGTGGCCAGTTTAAAAATTTAAGTGCGGGAATTTAATTAGTTGTGATCTAGAAAGCATTATGTGGCCAAATTTAAAAATATATGAACCAAATAAAAAGACCCATTTTATTTTAAATTTTGACATGTGCACCTATTAAAATATTATTATTCTAAAAACATCTACCCATTATCACTTATTCTCTAGAAAATTCCTACACACTACACGGCACCACAACAAAAGAAAAGGAGTAGGACCCATTTAACCCATTCTTTGTCCCTTGCACGTTCACTCTCTCATCTCTCTCTATTTTTCATTTTCCCACTTTTTCTCATCAACCTCTTTCTTCCTCTTTTTCCCACACGACATCCGGCCATATTTTCTCAAAGAGTAAGAGAGAAACCTCAAGATCAAGCACTAAAATCTCAAGTAAAAGTTAAAACTAAGGTAATAGTTAGAACCTTCGCTTTTAATTTCTTAGATTGTTAATAATTTTCTTATAATGCGTGGGTAGGTTGAGATAGGATGAAGATCATGTAGATCTCTTGAAAATGATGCTAAATCAAGTTGTATTATGGTTTGAAATAGCTAGATCAAGAGTTAAAAAGAGTAGATCCAATTGAGGTTAGAAACCATAGAAAATATAAGTTAGGGTTTCAGGTTTTATGTGTGTTTCATGGCTAAATGAATTGTATTTTGCTAGATTGTGGAGCTAAGGAAGTAGAAAAGGGCAAAGGAGTAGCTTGAGCTTGGTGGAAGCTCTATCTACAAGGTTTGGTGCTTTAATCTTTTCCCTTTCTCTTTGTTTTAAATATACATTGAATTTCCTTGAGATTTTGTTGGATTGGATATTGAAATTTCTATGTGATGGTTTTAGTAATTGTGGAAAATGATTGTTGCTAGAAGATTTTGGATTTAATGTAAATAATGGGGTTTCTTTTGTGTTTTTGAGATAAAAAGTTTGATTATTAAAATTTGGAGATTTAGAAGGAAAGGGATTTTGTTGCATTCAATATTAGATTTCTTTTTCATTGTTTCCAGCAGACTGACTTTCACAAGGCGTGATCACATCTTGTTGGAAATGGTCTGCTGCCTAATTTCTTACCTTTTTTTCTAAAAGACTTGAATTTTACATAGGAAAACAAAAACATGCTTTTTAGTTGATTTTTCACCATTGCATTCATATTTTACCTTCTAAATCAAAATAAAGATAATTTCCACAACTAAACACAATAAAGTGTAACTAATTATAACTTATCAAGTATGATTAAACCAATGAGATCAAAATGATTGATGAGATATTGATAATGAAGGTTTATGTAATGGATTATTAAAAATGAGAATGTTGGACCTTTAATGATATAGCTCAAGTGGCTATATTAGAATATTGGGATAAGAGTTTGATGCATCAAACGATAAGAACCGCAGATATGGATGCCGAGAGAGAGAAGGCCTCAGAAATTTTTGTGCTAAGAGAGAGAAGGCACTGAAATTAAAAAATGAGCCGAGAGAGAGAAGGCTCTGAAAATAAAAATGAAATGTGATATATTTGCCACGAGCCAAGAGAGTGAAGGCTCTATGAAGTGGTATGAAATACATGTATCTTATCTATTGATTCTACTATAGCCATGAGAGCAACAAAATATATATTTGATGATTTGTTTTATGATTTGAAGTTCCATCAATTATTTCAAATTCATCGTTTATTTCTTAAAGCTTTTATTTTATAAATTTTTAATTATTTTATTTAAATTGTGGTTAAAGCACCCACTGAGCAATGAGTTGCTCAGCGAGTTTATTTTCTTAAACTCGTAGGTTGAAGAAGCTTAGGAGTAAAAGTAAAGTCTACAGCAGCAGCACTGACAAGAACACATCAAGTATTCTTTTAGGTAGATAATTCTTTTTGTATTTTGTATTTTGGTAAATGGCATGTATAATTAGGAATGATGATTATTTATATAATTTTATTTGGATTTGTGTATATGGCTTTAGGTGGAATATGTATGGTATTATTATTGTGGATGTTGAATGCATGTTAGGCAATTGATTACATAATATTGAAGTATTTGTATGGCTAAATGGCGAGGGTTATAAGGAGGTGATATAGAAGTGTTATGTGTCTGCTTGAATGAATTTGCGAAATTGTATTAATGACTTGACGATGATGTATTGATGATGAGAATATATATATATATATATATATATATATATATATATATATATATATATATATATATATATATATATATATATATATATATATTATATTCTTATTT
>CATIWJ010147780.1:0-10290 GCA_949640765.1 Croton laevigatus | reverse complement strand
TAATGGAAAGAAAGCTTTGAAGAACAAATGGGTTTTCAAACTAAAGAAAGATGGCAAGGGAAATATTGTGAAATATAAAGCAAGACTTGTGGTCAAAGGATTCCAACAGAAATAAGGAATTGACTTTGATGAGATTTTTTCGCCGGTTGTGAAGATGATGTCGATTCTAGTTGTACTTGGATTGGTTGCCAGTCTGAATCTTGAACTTGAGCAAATGGATGTGAAAACAACATTTCTTCATGGTGATTTGAAGGAAGAAATATACATGGAGCAACCTGAAGGTTTAAAGTACCGAAAAAAAAGCATCTCGTGTGCAAGTTAAAAAAGAGCCTCTACGGTCTCAAACAAGCCTCAAGACAATGGTATAAAAAGTTTGACTCTTTTATGGAGAAACAACAATACAAGAGAACAACTGCAGACCATTGTGTGTATTTGAAGAAGTTCCAGATGGAAAATTTATCATCCTTCTGCTCTATGTGGATGATATGCTGATAGTGGGCCAAGATACAACCATGATCAACAACTTGAAGCAAGATTTGTCTAAGGCTTTTGATATGAAAGACTTAGGCTCAGCTCAACAGATTTTGGGCATGAAAATTGTTCGTGATCGACCGGCAAGGAAGCTATTCTTAACACAAGAAGAGTATGTTGAACGCCTGATCAGAATGTTCAACATGGAAAATGCTAAACCTGCCAGCACTCTACTGGCAAACCACTTCAAGTTGAGTAAGAAATATTGTCCTTCTTCTGAACAGGAAAAGAAAAAGATGCAAGATGTACCTTATTCTTCAGCAGTGGGAAGTTTGATGTATGCAATGGTGTGTACGAGGCCTGATATTGCTCACGCTGTTGGTGTTGTGAGTAGATACTTATCAAAAGAACATTGGGAAGCTGTCAAATGGATACTGCGATATTTAAAAGGTACGTCAACACTATGTTTGTGCTATGGGGGAGAAATACCAATCTTGGAAGGTTACACAGATGCTAATATGGCAGGAGATCTTGACAGTAGAAAGTCTACTTCAAGTTACATATTCACACTAGCAGGAGGAGCTGTCTCTTGGCAATCCAAGTTGCAGAAGTGTGTAGCATTGTCTACGACAGAAGCCGAATACATTACCGCAGCAGAAGCTGGAAAAGAGCTTAAATGGCTAAAGCGTTTTCTCCAAGAGTTGGGTTTTTCACAATAGGAGTACATCATTCACTGTGATAGTAAGAGTGCTATGGATCTTAGCAAAAATTCTATGTATCATTCTCACACAAAACATATTGATGTTCGATATCATTGGCTTAGAGAAGCGATCAAGGAGAATGAACTGAAGCTCTCAAAAATTCATACAAACAAAAATGTTGCGGATATGTTAACTAAAGTGGTGACACATGAGAAACATAAGTTGTGTACAAGTATTGTCGGAATGGAAGAACTGCGAAAGAAGCTGGAGGGGGAGATTTGTAAAAGTCCATTTTCTTCCAATGGTCAAAAGTTAGTCACAAATTTTGCCATCATTAAGTCAAGCAAAAAACAAACAACATCATCATTTTGTCTTCTAATTAGACAAAAGAAAGATGCTCCTCCAAAGCCTATTCTGCACAAAAACAAAAGGTTTTCTTCAGTATTGTGATACATACAGAAAATAGAGAGTGTGAGAGATAGAGAGAAAGAGAGAAGAGTTGAGTGAGTGTTATTTGAGAGAAAATTGTATGGTTTTCTTTAAAGAGGGTTGTTTTTTGTAGTAGAGTGAGAGTTGCTCCTCTTGTAATTCTATTATGTGATTAATAGAAGAATTTTCAACCCTATCACAGTTGCACCACTGTCAATAATCCATGAGCCATTATCACAATTATCAATGCTAGACAACCTGTGGTTCTTTCATTTGAGCCTTGCCTTAACAGCTCTCTGCACCTCCTTCCGTATCATTTTTCTTTTTTTATTTTCCTTTTTTGAATATTGTCATTCATCCCTGCAAAGCCTGCATTAGAATGTACTGTTTGTTCTGCCATTAGTGCATCTGATTCAGTTGATGAACTGTAATGAGCCTGAGCTCTTCTCTTCTTCTTTAACTCCTGAAACCATTCAGGATACCCAATCAACTTAAAGCATGATTCCTGCTGTGACCATTGAAGTTGCAATTATCACAAAACAGATGTGCTTTGTCTTTCACTGTTTGTCTTGCGTTTGTGCCTCCTGTATAAGCAATTCTGTTGTTGTTTCTCGGTTACTAGATTTGCTTATGTGCATACAAAGCTAAATGCTCTGCTGACTCAAACACTGGATTATTAATCTCTCTCTGTTTCTCAACACTTAACACCATTGAATAAGCTTTTCCAATTCCAAGAAAAGGATCCATGAGTAAAATCTATTTTTAACATTGTTATATGAGCCATTAAGACCTAACACAAATTGCATTAACTTCTCCCCATTTTCCAGATCTAAGATTGCTTGTACTACACCACATGAACATCTATCAATTATTCCACAAGTGCATCTTGTTAATGGCCTTAAGCAACCAATTCGTCCCAGCATCACTGCATTTGTTCTTTTATTTTTTCTCTATTTAAATGTTCATCAAATATTCTTCTTCTTGATGAGCAATAAGAACAGAGCAATTTGTTTTTTAATTTTTTCAGTATTCTGCTTGTTCTTTTCATTTGGAATTGTTCCTCAGAAAATTTCTTTTAGTTTTAGTTTTAATTTTCATTTAACAAATTGGTTTGTGATTTTGAGAAATTTGATAGGTTCCACATGTTCTTATTGTCTCTGGAGAAGAAATTACAGACTACAAGTGTATACTTCACAGTACACTAATAATTTCAAAGACTAAAACAAGTCTCCCATCAATTTAACAACTAGTTTTTTAAAAAATAATAATAATAATAATAAATTGGCACTTTTCATAAATGATGAAAACAACTTCTTTATTGTTGTTTGTTTGTTTGGGAAAAATAAGTGTTACATCTTCAAAAGATTTGATTATATTAATTTTGTCCCAAATTAGATTTTGAGAGTGTAAAAATGGCTAAAGTAATTCAGCAATTGGGAAAATTAAGTGTTACATCTACCAACTACTTCTTTTGAAAATTGTAAAAGAAATTAAAATCGCATAAATATCAACAGTTTATTTAATGAATTGGAAAAAGCAGTCAATGAAGAGGGTAATTTTAAGCCTCGCAAAAATGTCAACATATGACAAATTAATTTCATTATGTACACTTAATAAGAAAGAAAGAAATTCAGATGATTCACACACAAGTTAGAGAAAGAAAGATCCACACACAAGTTATACATCTTTGACATAATATTTAATAATTTATTTACCAAATATTTTATTGAATTCATATATCATATATACTGTAGTTTTAAAACATGTTTAGTTGGTTTTTAATTTCATGATCCGTAGATATGAGCACCATCCCGAAGTTGATAAGGATCAATGATGTGGCAGTAGAAATGGAGTTGGAGTTTTTGGAGAAACTGGAACGCAGGGCCCATTTCGACAAATAGGTCCATTCGGCGATTTTTGCGGCCAAAGCTGCCGCAAACTTTCCAGTAGAGGATTTTGGCAATTTTTGTGGGTTTTTTCATCGGAAACGGGCCAATGATCAAAACTCACAGCGTTGCCTGTGATGTCCATCGCTTTTTGTCCAAATTCCATTGTTCAGGCCTTCGAAATTGCGTTTTTTTGGTTTTTTACGTTATGAAAATTTTGGATTTTTGTGTTTTCCTTATTACTTTCGATTGGGGTTTTTTGCTTTCCTATTTATATGTAATATGTGAACATTGGACGGAGTTTTGTTGATTAATGAACCCTAGTTCTATTTTTCCCTAAATTTGTCTATTTGGATGCCTTTTTCCTAGTAATTGTGCGCAATTTAATAGGGATTATAAGATTGCTAGCGGTAGTCGTGCGCGATTTAACGTTCAACAATATTTTATCAATTCTTGTAGCTTCCACTACATCAGTTGGTATCAGAGCCCCGTTCGTTCTGCGGGGTTGAGAAAGAATGGTGAGAGGGAGGCAACAACAGCAATGGCTAGAAGATGTGTATAACCGCGAGGCTGAACAAAGGCGATTAGATCAGAGGATGGATGAGAAATTTGAACAGATGATGGAGAGGATGACTGATCTATTGGGCAATCAGAACAGGAACGAACCCCTCCATAAAATAACAATAATTTTGTGGAAAATTCTGTTGAAGGCAGCAGTGATGAAGAAGTGGAGATTCCCCATTGGCGACGGAGAGAGGAGCGACGGAGGGAGGAGTGAGATGAGGATCATAGACGGTGGGAGGCTGGGATGCAAACTAAAATTTTGGAGTTCCATGGCATCTTGCAACCAGAAGAGTTTCTGGATTGGTTAGCTACAGTTGAAGAAATCCTAGATTTTAAAGGCGTACCTGAGGATAAGTGGGTGCCTTTAATTGCCACAAGGCTGCGGGGTAGGGCAACAACGTGGTGGCAGCAAACGAAATTAACCAGAAACAGATTGGGAAAGACAAAAATTATAACCTGGGAGAAGATGAAGAAACACATGCGATTGGAGTTTCTGCCTTACAATTTTCAGAGGTTGATGTACCAGCGCTTGCAGAGTTTGAAGCAGAATAATAAATCAGTGGATGAATATACCACTAAGTTTTACCAATTAATTGCGAGGAAGGAGTTACAGGAAACGGAGGATCAATTGGTAGCTCGTTATATTGGTGGCCTTCGCTCACAAATCCAGGATACTGTGAACATGTTGGATCTAGTTTCTGTTTCTGCAGCGCACCAACAGGCTTTGATGGTGGAGAGACAGTCTAGACGTACTAGTAGTGTTGGGCAGAGTTTCAGTTACAAGTAGCAGCAGTGGCGTGAATAAGTGGACAAGTGGTAACACCGGTGGTGGTGTTGTTAATAAAGGGATTGGACAATCTGCTACAACCCCAGGGAGCAGTAATGTGAAATGCTTTGGGTGTGGGGAATTGGGCCATAGACAGGCCAATTGTAAGAAAACTGCAGCTAAAAAAGAATTGTTTGTTGAAACTGATGAGTATGATGATCACACTGCAGAAATTGAGGGAGATACTGTGTATAACGAGGAGGCAGTCAACGAGTTGCATGTGGAAGGTGATGTTGGGGTTGCATTGGTGGTACAACGTTCTTGCTTGACACTGAAGGTGGCTGAAAAGACTGATTGGCTACGGAGTAATATTTTTCAGTCTACTTGCACCATTAAAAGTAAGGTATGTCGCTTTGTCATTGATGGTGGTAGTTGTGAGAACATAGTGTCTGATGAGGCTGTTAAAAAATTACAAATTCAGACTGAAAAACACCCAAAACCCTATAAACTGACTTGGCTTAAGAAGGGTGAAGAGGCATGTGTGTCCAAACGAGCCCTGGTTTGTTTTTCAATTGGTTGCAAATATAAGGATGATGTATGGTGTGATGTTGTTGATATAGATACGTGTCATTTATTGTTAAAAAGACTTTGGCAGTATGACCGGAACATTGATCATAATGGGAGAACTAACACTCATAGTTTTATTTTTGATGGTGTTAAAATGTACTGCACCCTAGCAAACAGGTTGTGGAGAAAGTAAAAGCTGTAGGTGACACTAAGACGTTACTGTCCTTGGCGCAAATTGATGAGGAATTGCAGCAATCAGCAGTGGGGTATTTATTGTTGGGAAAAGAAGTGACAGACTCTATCACTGTACCAAATATGGTGGCTCCTTTAGTGGCAGAATTTAGTAAACTATTTCCTGATGAACTTATAGATGGTTTACCTCCATTGAGAGACATACAATATCACATTGATTTGGTGCCTAGAGCAGCATTGCCGAACAGATCACATTATAGAATGAGTCCTAGCGAGCATGAGGAGCTGCGGAGATAGGTGGAGGAGTTACTTGCAAAAGGGCAGATTAGGGAGAGCATGAGTCCTTGTGCAGTACCTGCCCTGTTAGTATCGAAGAAGGATGGTACGTGGCGAATGTACGTGGACAGCCGAGCTATAAACAAAATTACTGTGAGGTACAAATTTTCTATCCCTCGTCTTGATGATTTGCTGGATCAAATTAGTGAAGCCACGATTTTTACTAAACTTGATTTAAAGAGTGGTTATTACCAGATTCAGGTTAGACCAGAGGATGAGTGGAAGACAGCGTTTAAAACTAGGGAGGGGTTGTATGAATGGCTTGTGATGCTTTTGGGGTTGTCTAACGCTCCTAGTACATTTATGTGTGTGATGAACTAGATGTTGAGGCCTTTTATTGGCAGATTTGTTGTGGTTTATTTTGATGATATCTTAATTTACAGTGCTAATACTGAAGAGCATTTACAGCATGTGAGGAAGGTTTTTAGTGTGTTTCACAGGGAAAATTTATTGCTGCTTTGTAGAAATGTGTCTTTCTAGCTCCCAAGGTGTTGTTCTTGGGTTATGTGGTTTCAGAGGCTGGTCTAGAGGTTGACGAGGCCAAGGTGAAAGAAATAAAGGAGTGGCCGATGCCCACTACATTAACAGAAGTTCAAAGTTTTCACGGCCTAGCATCCTTCTATAGGCATTTTATAGCCAATTTCAGCACTATCATGGCTCCCATTACAGATTGTATGAAGGGTGGTTAGTTCGAATGGACAAGAGAGGCAGAGACAGCTTTTAAAGTGGTGAAGAAATGGCTCACCACTGCACCGATCCTAGTGTTACCAGATTTTTCCCAACCGTTCGAATTACACACTGATGCTTCTAAAGTGGGAATTAGAGCTGTATTGAGTCAAAATGGCAGACCTGTTGCTTATTTAAGTGAGAAATTGACTTCCTCGAAAGTTAATTACAGCACTAGTGATATTGAGTTTTATGCAGTAGTGCAGGCGGTATGGCATTGACGGCATTACTTGTTTCACAGGGAATTTATGTTGTATACAGATCATGACTCCTTGAGACATTTACATCAGCAAGATAAAGTGTCTCCTCACCATGCCAGCTGGGTGGCTTATTTAGAGAGATTTACTTTTGTGGTGAAACATAAGTCTGGAGCTGCCAACAGAGTGGCTAATGCGTTGAGCCATCGGAGTTGTTTGCTGGTCAACATGAAAGTAGAGGTTCCTGGCTTTGAATCTTTTTCTGATTTGTTTGTAACTGACCCTTTCTTTTCTGTAGTCTTGCATGATGTACAGGGTGGCAAGAAAACAGATTTCTTGTGGCATGAGGGTTTAACCAGTTATGTATCCCACAGTGCAGCCTACGTTTGCAGATAATTAAGGAGCTGTACGGAGAGGGACATGTGGGCAGAGATAGAACAGTGCAGTTGGTGCAACATTCATATTACTGGCCTACTATTCGCAAGGATGTGAAAAAGTATGTGCGAAGTTGTAAAATCTGTCAAGTCTCCAAGGGAACAGTAACAAATGCGGGGTTGTACATGCTGCTGCCAGTTCCAACACAACCTTGGGTCGATATTAGCATGGATTTTGTCTTAGGATTGCCTCATACTTAGAGAGGTAATGATTCCATCTTTGTAGTTGTTGATCGTTTCTCTAAGATGGTACATTTCATTCCTTGCAAAAAGACCACTGATGCAGTCAATGTGGCACAGCTATTTTTTCGCAATGTGTATCGTATACATGGACTGCCAACGTCCATAGTTCTGACAGGGACACTAGATTTCTTAGCCATTTTTGCCGGAGTTTGTGGAAGATGGTCAACACATAGTTGAACTTTAGCAGTGCCTACCATCCTCAAACTGATGGGCAAACAGAGGTAGTAAACAGATCCTTGGGTAATTTGCTGCGGTGTTTAGTGTGTGATCATGTGAAGAGCTGGGATCAAAAGTTATACCAAGCAGAATTTGCTCATAACCATGCTGTTAATAGAAGCACTAGATTCAGTCCATTCCAGGTTGTGTATTCTGTCCAACCACGAGGTCCTCTTGATTTGATGGTGCTGCCGAACAAAATCAGAATCCATGGCAAAGCTGGTGATTTTGTGACAGGTTTGCAAAATGTTCACAGGGCTATTTTTGAGAACTTGTCTACTGCTAACTCTCGTTATAAACAGATTGCTAACCGAAAGCGCATGCATTTGGAGTTCGAGGTGGGCGTTTTTGTGTGGGCGGTATTGACTAAGGACCGTTTTCTAGCTGGGGAGTATAACAAACTATCAGCAAAGAAGATTGGTCCAGTTGAAGTGGTGGAGAAGATAAATCCCAATGCATATCGTCTCAAGCTTCCTAGCCATATTCGTACAGCAGACGTGTTCAATGTCAAGCACTTTATTCCTTTCACTGGAGATTCCTCTGATGAGGAAGCTGTTGGAAATTCGAGGTTGAATTTCTCCTACCCTGGCGGGAATGATGTGGCAATAGAAACAGAGTTGGAGTTTTTGGAGAAAATAGACCGCAGGGCCCATTTCGACAAATAGGACCATTCGGCGATTTTTATGGCCAAAGCTGCCGCAAACTTCCCAGTAGCGGATTTTGGTGATTTTTGTGGATTTTTTCATAGGAATCGGGTCAACGATAGAAACTGACGGCGTTGCCTGAGATGTCTGTCGCTTTTTAGACAAATTCCATCATTTAGGCTTCCGAAATTGCGTTTTTCGGTTTTTTATCGTTATGGAAATTTTGCATTTTTGTGTTTTCCTTATTATTTTCGATTGGGGTTTTTTGCTTTCCTATTTATATGTAATATGTGAACATTGGACGGAGTTTTGTTGATTAATGAACCCTAGTTCTATTTTTCCCCAAATTTGTCTATTTGGATGCCTTTTCTCTAGTAATTGTGCGCAATTCAATAGGGATTAGAAGATTGCTAGTGGTAGTCGTGTGCGATTCAACGTTCAGCAATATTTTATCAATTCTTGCAGCTTCCACTACGTCAATCAATGACATTAGTAAACCATTTCAACAGTTTCTTTTTTATGGAAGAAACCTCGTAAGCTGTTATTAATTTCATGTATGATCACCTTACTGGAATTTCTTTCTTTCTTCCTCTTTTTCTCTCGCTTTCTCTTCAAATAATGGTATGAAACCTAGCAAGCTATTACTCCAAGACCAGCAACCCAGCAAGCTGTTATTTCAGGACCAACAACCGAGCAAGCTGTTATTCCAAGACTAGCAACCAAAGCTAAATTTGCATAACCATCAACCTGTTTGCTTCGAGCTTTGCCTGTCTTGCAAAATCTAGCAAAATGCTTACAATTGTTGAAAATCAGATTATATTTCCCAAATCCTGATTCACAAATCAGGAGTTCATTCGCGATCCTCACAACTTCATGAGCCGGTTTGGATTGTTTGGTAGTCCAGCTGCCTTTTTTAGAGATCTCAAATTTCGGTAACTTAACTCTATAGTAATACAACTCCACCCGATCGCCTTTAGAGAAGCAATCTAGGCAAGTTTTCACTAATCTGAGATGTTCCTTTTGTATATATCCACATATTCTGCAAATCGGTTTTGGAGTCCCCTTATTTGCAGTGTCCTGAAAGTGAATAACGTACCTGATCCCGTTATTCTCGCTGACGTATATACCTACAAAATTTAACAAATTATGTTCGATAATTTAAAAAGAACAGTGTGTGTAGAACTTGTTGAGACGAACCATGGTGAGAGTATCCGTACACGCGCCTGTAACAGTAGATATGATCACCTTCCTGGAGTTGGCAAGGATCCCTGACATGGGTGGATGAGTAAACCATTTCAACAGTTTCTTTTTTATGGTCTTTTTGTTAGGAGGGAGAAAGACTAAAAGAAAAAATATTTATTGTTTAGCTATTATTTTTTCTGCACTCTTTCTCACTTTTTTTCTCGGACGTGTCACGCAGAGAAGAGGATACTAACACCACTGCCTCCCTTCTCCTTTTATAGGCAAAATGCGCTTTCTCTACAATTTTGGCTACAATTTCCACGTTGCTTCCAATTTTGGCTATTCTTTCACCCAATATTTTTGGTAATTGACTATCATACTCCCATCTTATCTTTTATTATTATGATATTGGTGAAATGAATGGAAAAAATGGGTGAAGTAAAAAAAATATAATTATCTACAAATAAATCTTCCAAGTCTTCTATCCATAATTTTCCAAGTCTACTGAATGGGGCAGGCCATTGGCTTTGGGGAATCAAATGCCTTATTGAATGGATTAGCTGTCTCTAAAAATCTACTGAAAGTCCTGGATTATTGCCAATGTTATGTGCTAATTTGTTCATAGTCATCAAAAAGATAAAAGACAAATGACGAAAAGTCAGTTTTTCAGCTGTATGATGCATAATTGAAAACCTTAACGTTTTGCTCATTAAAATTTTATCATTCTGTTTCATGT